>BMAC01000699.1:527449-540814 GCA_014905375.1 Phtheirospermum japonicum | reverse complement strand
TACATAATTACCCTGCTGACATGTCATGTTCTCAACCATCCAAATTATCCAATCTAATGGTCAAGATTAGTCTCTAGGTTCGCATATAATGACGGGTTCTCATTTGAACCCAACCCAACCCACCCACACACACACTATATATATATATATATATATATATATATATAGGTTCAAATGAGAACCATATCCTTATATGTGAACCTAGTGTATTTCCTTATTTGATTAAAAGAATTATGATTATATACTAAAATCACTGCTGGTGTATATAACTAAAATATCAATAAAGCCCTTTGATTGTATAATAAAAGCACTAGTTCGTAGGTTCGCATATAATGTCATGGTTTCTATTTGAACCCACTACTATATATATCCACCCTATTTGTTAATTTTATTGACGCATAGCTAATGTGTCAACTTGTAATTAATTATAATGACACGTGTCATCGTTTGGGACCATCAAAATTTGATGTGTCAAGCTCTCATGATTTCTTAAAAAAATTCTTTTTTGGATTTTTTTATCTAGTTATAAAATAACATTTTTTTTTATTTCTTTCTTTTCCTTTCCGAGCTAGGGTTTTGTCCAGTTTATCCCTCTCTCTCACTCGCCGCACAAACCTCTTCCCTCTCTCTCGATCGACTTCCTAACTAGAAAAAATATTTTTCTGCACCAAAGCATAAGAACACCCTCCCCCACCATTTTTTATGTGATCTTCTCATATTAAAAAATTGAAAAAAAAATATTTGGTAAATGTTTTTGAAAAATATTTGTATAATATTCAATCGTCCTTTAGTTAGCAAATCGCTAACTCCAAGAAGAGGGAGAAATGAACCCTAGCGTCGGCTTAACTTTGATCGCTTTCCAAATAAGCAGATTGATAGAGGCAGGGTGAGAAATTCCAAAACTCTAGATCCACGGGTGTTCTTCTTCGGCTTTTTTGAATGTTTGTCCGACTTTCTTCTACAAATTTTGGGTTTTTCTTTTAATGTAGGCAGGAGCGGGCAATTATAAGTTTTGAATTAATTTTTAACCAGAAATATGAGGTCGAAATTATACCTCAGAATTTTTTTATTTGTGGTCCATGATTCATTTTCTTATTTTGTTGATGGTTATCCAGAATTGATACAGATGGTCCAGAATGGATATTGCAGGCATTGCTGATTATGAGAGGAAGCGCAAATTTGAGTTGGCATTGTCAACAACTTCATGGAAAATCTATACGAGAAATTACTCATGTGCAGAGAAGCCCATGATTCAATGGATTCAAAATCATAAATATGCAGGTTGACAAATAGAGGCTACAATTATTATTAGTATATACAATAAATTGTCCATTCAAGCAGTTACTTATTTTTCCAGCCATGAATATGTAGGTTGATAAATAAAAAGTTATAGACTACAACTTATGTATCAAGATGCATAGTCTACAACTTCATGGAATTGGAAAAAAAATCATATACGAGAATAATTTATATCAATTTCAAAAAAAAAAGTTGATGAGTGTTTGTAGACTATTAAATTACTTTTTATATTGCTTCATGGAATTGGTTTCAAATTATATACGAGAATAATTTATATCCATTTCCAAAAAAAGTTGATGAGTGTTTGTAGACTATTAAATTACTTTTTATATTGCTTCATGGAATTAGCTCTCACAGTTACTTTTTATATTGCTTGCAGTGATACGTAATGGATATAAATATGAATCTTTTTTTATTCCTATGTTGTCATTATTAAATTATGTAAATATGTAATTGGCTTCAAATCATATGTAATTTTCTGTTATTTTATGAGTGTTTGTAGGTGAATGTTATTTGATTGAATAATATTTGTTTCTCTTTTCGTCTCAATCTCAATAAAATTATAAATGTATTGTTTTTTACTTTCTTTCTTCAGGTTGGAATTTCACATTCTGTGAGAGCCGGCACCGGTACCATGGCATTGTTGTGCCAAATATTTTTTGTTCGTAAGTATATATATTGTTTGCAATTTGAGTTTTTAAATAAATGAATTGTATTAACTCTCATGTAGAAAAGTATCTATGTTTATGAGGAAGTAATATTTGGTGTTGATCGGAAGTAATATGAAGAATGGGGAACGACATTTTCTTGATCGGGAATAGTAGAGGAAGGCGAACTGGAATCAATCATTTAGACTCTCTAATATAGTATGAACATATGTTTATGTGCACATGACATTTTAAGTAGTTGGGAAAGTTTAACAAGAAAGTTTGGTAATTTTTTAATTATCTGTTTGTTTTTGTCCCTTTTTTTATTTTAATATATGATTCTACCCCCTTTTGCTTATTCGGTTAATTACATGTGAAAAATTTTCATTTTGTTTTCTCAAATATGAGTCTATTGTAATTACCAACCGTTTGATCGGCCTATTTGCCTTTTATTGATCTGTGTAAAATGTCAAAAGTTACTAATAATATGAATTTGTGATTTCTTATCAGTGTATTAAATTCAAGACGGAGCAAGCACGTGATGCTAAAAAGATGGAGAGGCTCAATAATATATTTTTTACTCGGATGGCTAATGGACCTGAAAGTAATTAGTAATTTATTATTTTCCCTGAGTTTTTTCTTTCTTCCACATGGTTGAGGGTTTATATATTTATCTACAGGATGGAGTTAGTGGAAGGGAAAAGACAGGTACAACCAGCTAAGAAAAGAAGGGTAAGAAAACATTAGTACTTTTTGTCAAAATTGTTTTTTTTTTTGGACAAAGACGATTTAACAGAGAACATTTTTCTGATCCAGTTAGTTTTGTTCGCCAAATAAATTTCGAGTCTTACTTTATTTATTTTTACCTTATATTGTGCTCTAAACTTCTTCATGGTAAATAGACAAATAAAACCACCAATTATCGGTTGCTATACAAAAGTTATTTGGCATTTTTTATCTGGTTTGATGTTCTTCGTATTCTTCAGGGATGAAGCAACTACTTTATACTACCGACTCATTTCATTGTGTGGTTTTTCTTATTCGACTTTTTGCTTGATTCTTCTATCAAACTCATCCCTCTATTTTGATATATAAGATTTATAGTTTTTTTTTTATATATTTTTAAGTCGGTTTTTGCAGGCAAGGCCATTGCTAAAAAAATGCGATAAATAAACTTGATATGAATATGAAAATTGCAAATCTGAATAATTATTCTCGATAGACAAAAATTGGGAACAAATCTGTATATGAATAATTGTTATGTATGAAGTCACAATTCATACTCGTTTCATTTTTTTGTCGATTTGTTCTAAAATAAACCCCTTACGGAACAAATCTGTATATGAATAATCTGAATAACCGTTTATAAAAATTATGAATCTTGAATGATTATTAAAAACTATAGATAAAACCGAATTGTACCTTCATGAAATCATGCAGTGTTAACAAAGTGTCTTTTTCTTGGTTATTTTAAAATTTTTGTGCTCATGTCTAAAGAATCAGCATGTTCAGAAACTGCCAGATAATACAACTGTGTTGCTTACCGTTTATAAAAACTATGAATCTTCGAAAAGGCAATATTATCACTATTTCTTGGAAATGGAAATATTAACACTACTTACTTGGAAGATGGATTTTTTTACTTTTGAATTAGGTAATTCTTGAGCATCCAACATTTATTTACTATTATTATTTCTTTCCTCTATAATTTGTTATTTTGGTGGGAACATTATTTTCTCTCTCTCTCTCTCTGTGTCTCCATCCATAGAAGATCCGGTCATTTTTTTGCGATTCATAATCTATTGGGATTGTATTATTTTTTCTTTTGTAATTATATTCTATTCCTTTTGTAACAATTTGCATGCCTGATTTTTCGATGAACAAAGTATTTACGAGTTTTACTTATAATTTTCGTAGTCTTTTCTATGGTGTAGATGTAAAAGATGCTTAATGCAACCCCTCCGGATGTATTGAAGATTAACAAGTGATTTGTATTTTTTTTACATTTTTTTGTGATTTTTTTATGTCGTGTTCGCGTGTGTTTTGCTTGCATTTATGGATATTAGGAGTCGTTTTGGCCTATTTTGTTAGTTTTAGATTTTTGTAGCTTTTGTGCGGGTTTTAGTAGTTTTTCGTATATTTTTACTCTTTTTCGTACTTTTGGCCGTGGGATGACCAAGCGGAGCCCGCGCACATTTGGAGGCATCCCACTCGACTCGAATTAGAATGGACAAGCAAGGGAACACAGCGCGAACGAGGAGCGACAGCCGGCGGACGTTTAGAGCGAAAATGAGAAAATTGAGCCGGGAGCAGCTGTACCAGTCGATCGACTGGACCTCTCCAGATCGACTGCTCGGCAGTGAGGTTGGCAATTTTGGGCGAAGCAGTCGATCGACTGACCCTTAGTCGATCGACTGTGAATTTTATCCCTTTTTGATAATTTTACCCATGTGACTTTGTATTTATAGGTCCATCTTTCTCCAACCTTATCCAACCCTTCCTTGGTGGAATTTGAACTTGTTCAATTTCCTCCAAGCCTTTACCATTTTCATTGCTCAAGAACCCTAGTTTAGTGTAGTTTTAGCTAGCTTAGTTAGTTAGTTTTTAGTTAGTAGTTAGTTAGTTGTTCTTAAGCAAGTGTTGGAGTGGGTGACACCTCCTTCATTTGTGGTGCTTGTTGTTTGAAGATTTGAAACTTTTGTTGGAATGCAAAAATTGGTAGAAATCTTTCTCTTTTATGTTGTGTTATGTTTGTGTTGTTGATTTTGCTTTGGTGTTGGTTGTTTAATTTTTAGCTTAAGTTGTTCATTGCATTTTAAATCCTCTTCTTAATCTTCTAGCTTGTTGTTCTTCTTGTTTGCAAAAATCTCCATTGAAGCTTGCATGTTGAAGCTTTTTACCCTTTTTGTTCAAACAAACATTGGAGCCTTGAAAGAAATAAGTAGCTTTCCTCTTTGATAAATTTGACCTTCTTTCAATTTAATGCTTTTGACCATTTTCAATTTCAAAACTTTTGAATTCCCTCCAATTTCCCCTTTAATGTGCAAGCCTTCTTAGTTTAGTAGATTTTTAATTTATGCAATGTTGTTAATTAGTTTTAATTAATATTATTAAAATTTAATTACTTTCAAGCAAATCTTAATTTATATTTGATGCAATTAGTTTAGAAATTATGGGTTTAGGGTCAAGGTTCGTTTAGAACCATTAGTCGGAGCTTGTTGAGAATTAGGATTAACGACCTCAATACTTGATCGACGTTTGGGATTGACAACCCCGACTCGTGGATTAAGTGCTCGGCAAAAACCGATTGATCGTGGAGACGAACCGAACACCCTAAACCCAATCCTTTTTAATTAAAGTTTCATTTTAAATTCAAACTTTAGTATAAAACTCAAACCAAACCAATGACTTAATGCTTTCCTAGTGTAGATTAGTGTAATTTCGATTAACAAGAGAGTAAGTAAAAACACCAACCGCCGATAATATCTATCTCGAGAGACACGACTTGGGAAAACTTATCGCTCTACAATCGACTCCGTACTATTGCGGAGACGATTTCTTAGAGTGTTAAAAAATTTTCGATCAACAAAGCTAAGAAAATACTGAAGGTAATCATCGATTATTAATTATAAATACTTTGTTTATTATTTAACCTTTTGGTTATAAAACCCAGTGGTTGATGCATATTAAGTGTTTGCGGATATAAAAAGTAAATGACTATAATTTTGATTATTGATTCATTCAGGATTTTTTGAATTACATGTGTTTATATCTTCTTCCTAATGCATTTGTTAAATATGTTTTATGAATTTTATTTTTTTTATTTTTCATTAATTTATTTTGGAGATGATGCCTGACTTTTTGTAGTTTTCTGTTTATAAATATTTCTACATTAAGTTGTAAACCTCTTTGTAACGTCCATCTCCACCAAGCGCCATTGCACAAGACCTCTTTTGGTAATGTTTGACTCAAACTTGATGGGGAGGGGGATTTTTGGAAAGGGGTTTGTTCTTGGTTAATCCATTTGTCTATCTTGATGCATACTATTTTCTGAACATTAGAATATAGCAACATTATTTATTTTGCTTCAAGTACCTGATAATATAAAAATAAATCAGTAAGTTCTTTTTTTAAAATTTATTTCTGAGTTTGCAATTCTTGAATGATTTGTAAGTAAACCACTGTTTTTTTTTTTTTTTAATGGCATTGAACCAATAAGGCCATAATGGATTATTGATGTTATTTTTATTTTTGGGTGATTTCAGAATTCTACAAGTGTAATTGAAGATTCAATTACTTTTTTTCAAGATGAAAGTTCGAAGATTCAATTTCGTTTTTTGTGGCAATAACATTTCTTGCATTGCCATGTTTATCATAAACTCTATTCAGACTTTTTCAAGTAAACAATATTAAAAATATAGTACAATTTACACAATTTTTTTCAGGGCACGCACCCTATTTTTTTATTAGTTAACCCCAACAAAAAAAATTCATTAAAGTCCCAAGATTACCCTTGAACTTAAACACTTCAACTTCATCTTTTTCAACCCTCCACCACCATCCTCTTTCGCCGCCACCGCCACCATCTTCTTTAAATATTGGGATTCGATCGAATTTACGAGAATGCGGTTCGAATTACTACAGAGAGCATCCATAGTAACTAATAATCCGAGATGAGCGAGGATTAATTAATGATCTTAGACTATTTAAGCAATCTATAAATTCGCCCCCTTCAGAATCTGATCAAAACTGGAATTCAAAAAACAAACATAGAAAACCAATTAACATAATTTACTTTGCAGGCCACTTGTGAGTACAAACTGAGTCTTGGGGGAAAAATGAGCTCAGAATGAGAATTTATTCCCCATTTTGCAAGGGATGGAGATGGGAGCGCGAAAAATGACCTGAAATTCAAGAAATGGTTTCTGGGTTGCGAAATTAGGGGTGAAATTAGGGATCCTGCAAATGGGTGTGTGCTAATTTTGGGGGTTTTATTCGATTTGGAGCAGATATGATGCTAGAGAGAATCAGGGAGGCTCCCCATCTCCCCATTCACTGGGTCTTGATGCGAAAATCTATGTTGGTTTTTTGTTGGCTTTAATTTTCTTTTTCTGAGCTCATTTTTACCGCATTTAGTCCATGGGTTTATGTTTCTGGTTAATTGATGTCGGAAAAAAGTGATTTTGCAGGAAGAAGAGGGTGGCGGTGGTGGCGGAGTGCTTAAAGTGTAAGGGTAATTTTGATATTTTAATTAAAATTTTTTTTATGAAATTAAACTAATAAAATAGTGGGGTGGGTGGCGTATATCCGCACTTTTTTTTTTTTTTTAATGGTACATCATGTATCCTAATCAGATTAAGTGTAATTGATTGATATCACTTATCTCATACATCAGCCCACACGTAGATACAGTTTCAATTGTATCAATATAAATTAAGTTCTATTTCTAATATGCACCACAAAAAAGTAATTTCAAAGATGTCCTTAATAATTATCTCAACAATTTGTAGGATATTGTTTTAAACATGGTCCATTTTTTAAAATAAAAAAAATGAATACAGTTCCAAAATTTTCATTTAGTTTTCACAAGAGATGTGTCCATCATGATTAATATTTATATCAAAATAACAATTCAAAAATTCAAAAATAATAAATAAATAAGAAACTCAATTTATTTGATTTAATTGATTTGCATTAAAATCATTGATTAAATATGCCTTTTATTTATATTAAATTTAAATACAGCTTATTCTCCAATGATTGATTACATATTTATATTAAACATGATTGAATTAGGTACAATTGTACAAATATTTACCATACGCAAATTGTTGATATTAAACATGATTTGAATTAGGTACAATTGTACAAATATTACCATACGCAAATTGTTTGACTTTATGGTAGTACATTAAAGGAAAATATGATTAAATATTACAATCGATTAATCTCCTCTAATTCTCATATTAATTATTCAAACAATATCTATCACACACACACACATATATATAAAATTAGATTTTGTGTAGTATACAACTAAATATATTCCTTCTATTTTGCACATCTATACATATAATAACAGTACTGGTTTATATGAGGCAATTGTTTTGATTCACTCCAAAACTATTTTCTTTCCCCAAAAAGAAAATTTTTTGGCGCAAAGCCACAATTGTTGATTTTTCAACTGTTATTTTTTATATAATTAAAATCTCACAGCACACAACTTGCTGACTTTTCAAATGTTTTTTTTTTTTTTAATTTAAATCTCACAGCACACAATTATTGACTTTTCAACATAGGTTTCAAAAATGCAGTCGTGTGTTTTTTAAAAAAATCGAAATTTTAAGTAGATGAATTTCGGATATTATGACTAAAAATTAGGATATGATTGATTAAAATTTTGAATTTGTGAACCAAGATTTTTTGAATTTTTTAAAATTCTGAATTCAGATTTTTGGAAAATCAATTTCGATTTTTCGAAGTTTCAGAATATCAAATTTGTGAGCCACATTAATTGAATTTTTAACTGCCCAAAACTCACAAATTTAAAATTTTATATATATATATATATATATATATATATATATATATATATATATCCATTTATTAGATTTTAAAATCAATTTTTCTAAAGTAAGCATAATAAAAAAAACTATAAAACTAAATTTAATCACATGCCCCAAATAAAGAAAAATAAAGCATGAACATAAAATAAATTAGAGGCCCTAAGAAGAAATTGAGATCCAAAAAAACAAAACAAGACATCAAACTTAAATAAATCACAGGCCCCAAATATAACTAATTTGGCAAAAAAATAATAAAAACATTAAAGCATATTAAATTGAACAAATATTAATCTCCTTGCATAATTAAACTCTAAGTAAGCGGTTATCTTCTACAAAAATTTTGTTTTAAAAAATCGGTAGTTGATTTAATCCGATTTACTTGCAGAATTAGAATCCTAAACAAAGGGAATACAGTAAATCAGATTTTTAATTTATACATTAAATTTATGGAAAATCAGCAGATCAAAATTTTAAAAATAGTATCAACCAATAAAAAATGTACGAAAAATAGAATCCAAAACAAAGAAAATACAGTAAATCAGATTTTTATTCAATATTGAATAATTCTGAGATTTCAAGTTCGAATCATATTTTTTAAAAAATTAGATTTCATACGATTTGTTTGCCTAATTAAAGATATTTAATTTATGGAAAATGCAGCAGATTGGTTTTTTCACTCTTTCAACCAAAAAAAAAAAATGTACAAAAACTAGAATCTTAAACAAAGAAAATACAGTACATCAGATTTTTATTCAATATTTAATAATTCTGATATTTCAAGTCGGAATCATATTTAAAAAAAATAGTTTTTATACGATTTGTTTGCTTAATTAAAGACATTTAATTCATGGAATAGATCTATTTTTTTGTTCCATAATCGACAAATAAAAAATTAACAAAAAATTAAAATCGGATACAATAATTGTAATGAGTGGATACGAAATCATATCTGTTTGGGTTATCATTCCAAAACTTGAATCTCTAGGGTGTCAACTAATTTTCCCTATAAATATAGGTTCCTATTCTTTGCAAATCAATTTCAATTCTCCACCCGAATGTATTTGTGCTTTTTCTCTATTTTTAAAACTTGGGCAGCAAGAATTTTTAGAACGATGCTACTTTATTTGGACTCATCAACAGACATCGACCGAACTAATAAAGAAGAACTTAAGATTAGAGTTGTTCAATTTTTTGCTCGATCGTGACTTGATGATAAGACACAAAAGACTTTCATGGAGATCGTTTTTCATGATTCGGAGGTAATTATTGGTTCTCAGTAATTTTATTATTATTATTATTATTATTATTATTATATATATATATATATATATATATATATATATATATATATATATATATATATATATATATATATATATATATATTGGTTCGGTTAGTCTACTAATCTTTATCATTATATATAGATATATATGTTCGTATTGTCTACTAATATTCGATTAATGTATTGAATTGACTTAAATTGTCTCTAATTATGTAAAACAGAGAGAACGAATTACTGGTGTTATACAGAAGATCAATATCAAGTTGTTCGAGAATCGAATGTCTTAGTTTATTATTATTATTATTATTATTATTATTATTAGGCTTCTAAACAATATTTTGTTTGTATTTCTAAAATAATTAAATTTAAAATATTATCTATAAAATTAAATAATTTAAACATTTTCTATATATAATATAATATTTGATTAATATGTCTATGTATTTTATTTTGTTTTGTTTGCCTTTTCAAATTTAGTTATTTATTTTAATTATTAATTTAATAAAATTATATTCTTTTTTTCTCACTTTAAATTATAATTATTTATTTTTTTGTATGTATATGTGTATGTATGTATATACTATAATTAACTTTGAATTGAAATAAGATATTAGAATAATAATTTTGGATATTTGATTTGATTTTTTATATGATTCTGAATTGAAATAAGATATTAGAATAACAGTTTTATTCGTTTTTAAAGTATAAAGAGAGTGTGCATGTGTCTGTATGTATATACTTTATTAATTTTGAACTAAAATAAAATATTAGAATTATATCTTATTCTAATATTATGTTAATTTAAATGTATTGTCTGGTAATGTTATTAAATCTATTGTGTTTAATTAAAATCATATATCTGGTAATGTATTGATCTAAATTCAAGATACTTAAATTTCTTTAGGGTTACCAACTTTTATACCTAGGGTTACCTGGTCATGTTATGGGCTTGGATTCACATATTTGGTTGGATTTATCAGATCTTAAATTGAACTCAAAATAATTGGACCTCTCAATTGTTAAGTGGACTCAGAATAAATTATGGTTTGGGTTGGATTTAATCAATTAAATGGGTTTTAAATTTGTTGAATTTGATTAATTCTATTAAATATTTATAAATTATATATTTAATTTTTTTCGGTTGTGTTTAAATTAAATTGTTATGCATTATTATATATATTTTAATTTTTATTTTCAATTTACATGCGTGTATATTAATTTACTTTTGTTTATAGATTTGATTATCTAATATGATATAAGGTATTTTATCAAATGTGTTTATTATTTATTTGTGTTTAATTTAAACCTTATATATGGTACTTCATACATTTGACTTTTTTAATATCAATTTCTATTAATGTAGATTAATTTAATTTAATTTAATTTAATTTAATTACTTTATGAATAATAAACTTATTCCGAGTTATTTGTAGTTGTAAAATTATATACAAGATTTTCAATTTTTTTTATCAAATACGTTAGTATTCAATGAATTATCAATATGATTTAGTTGTAATTATATAAATTTAAATTACTCAGTAAATAATTTATAAATTACATATATATTTATATATTTGATAAAGCATTCTATTTAACATTTCTACGTATTTTCTTTTATTTTGTTGACTTTTTAAATTTTAGTTGTTTCTTTAAATTAAATTTTTGGAATGCTTCCTGTATGTATATATTTTATTAATTTTAAGTACTTTGTTCACATATTAATGTAGATTAATTTAATTTAATCTATAATATATTATTGATCGTAGAGTAAATTCAATTTGTTTATAATCGTAATTTGAAGTGAAAAGCTCATTAATTATATATATGTATGTATGTATGTATGTATGTATGTATGTATGTATATACTTTATTAATATTGAATTGAATTAAAATATTAGAATAATATCTTATTCTATTATTATGTAATTTAAATGTATTATATGGTAATGTATAGATTTGAGAGTTTTATTTTAATTTTCATTCACGTGTATTAGTTTAATTTACTTTATTAATTCTTTTTATGAATGAATTGTGTGTAACTGTAAACTTATATTATGAGATTATTTAATTAATTTATTTTTTTTAAATCTGACGGTGGGACTAACTTCTTGAGTGATTTGCACACGCCTGAATTCTTTAATGGTATAAAGTGTTGTGGGGTGTCCAATCACGAATTGCATCTGAAAGTGGGGACTCTCATTATGTTATTGAGGAACGTAGACCACTCTATAGGATTATGTAAAGGGATGAGATTGTTGTTACAAGACTTTCCACGCACGTCCTTGAATGCAAAATTTTAACTGGTGCAAAGGCAGGCGAAAAAGCGTTGCCTCCCCGCATGAGTCTAACGCATTCTAACGTTAGAATAACTTTCAAAGTTTAAACGAAGGCGACTTCCGCTCACGGTTTCATATGCGATGACGATAAACAAGAGTAAGAGTCAATCACTTTCGAACGTCAGCCTTTATCTGAAGAATTCCGTATTCAGTCATGGTTAGTTTTATATTGCTTTGTCGCGTGTCACTCATCGAAAGAGTTTGAAGATATTAGTTTGTGGTGATGACGATTGAAATCGAACATGACCAATAATGTAATGTACAAACAAGTATTCACTTACGTATAATATTAACGTTCATATATATATATAATGTGGGTTCAATATATAATTTATGTAGTGTGGATCTTTTAATTATTTCTCTTCATCTCTTATCTCTCTGTTTATTTATATCTTCACATAGTAGATAATAATAAAAATAATATTAATATAATTTACATTTTATATTTTAAATTTCTATCTCGTGCATCGCATGGGTGTAAAAAAAACTAGTTGATATTATAGGATTCACCGCATTGATTTACACAAATAAATGTATATTATTACTCTTTTTAGATGATTTATCTTAATTAAATAAAATCAAAAGATCTCTTATATCCGTTCTAAATTATTTAATATTTGTATCTGTATTAGCAATCACATTAAATTGCCACTTTTAACCAAATATTTACCATAATAAGCTAGCCAACACTACCTAATAAAAGTATTCATAAAATTTTAGAAATGAATATATATATATATATATATATATATATATGTGTGTGTGTGTGTGTGTGTGTGTGTGTTATTTTCTTTTTAATTGTTAGCCAAACAATATCAAATTCGTCACTTTTTCTCAAAAATAATTTTACCACTTTTTTAATTAAAATATGCAAAATTGCACAATGAAATACAATGCAAGATTTGTTTTATTGGCTATCATCATGTTATTTATCAAATACTACTACGATTCAATACTTTTGATTTGAATTGACTTCTTAAAATAATGTATTTTGTTACTATTTCAGTAATCATGCAAAATAATACAAGTGCAAAACCAGCATCGAGTGGAATGAATAATATGGCATTCACTATAATAGATTCGTAAAAAGATCAACTAATTATTTGTTAGTTGTTGGTGATATTGATCCACAAAGTGGTAGCAAGAGAATTGAAGTAGAAAAGAGATCTGATAATTTGAAACGTATCAACGAGTTACATCCTTCGTACGTTGCTCTACACTATCCATTACTATTT
>BMAC01000699.1:497719-527424 GCA_014905375.1 Phtheirospermum japonicum | reverse complement strand
TTATTATGTAATTTAAATGTATTATTTGGTAATGTATAGATTTGAGAATTTTATTTTAATTTCATTCACGTGGATTAGTTTAATTTACTTTATTAATTCTTTTTATGAATGAATTGTGTGTAATTGTAAATTTAGATTATGAGATTATTTAATTTATTTTTTTTTTAAATCCGACGGTGGGAATGACTTCTTGAGTGATTTGCACACGCCTGAATTCTTGAATGGTATAAAGTGTTGTGGGGTGCCCAATCACGAATTGCATCTGAAGGTGGGGACTCCCATTATGTTATTGAGGAACAGAACGTAGACCACTCTATAGGGATTATGTAAAGGGATGAGATTGTTGTTACAAGACTTTCCACGCACGTCCTTGAATGCAAAATTTTAACTGGTGCAAAGGCAGGCGAAAAAGCGTTGCTTCCCCGCATGAGTCTAACGCATTCTAACGTTAGAATAACTTTCAAAGTTTAAACGAAGGCGACTTCCGCTCACGATTTCATATGCGATGACGATAAACAAGAGTAAGAGGTCAATCACTTTCGAACGTCAGCCTTTATCTGAAGAATTCCGTATTCAGTCATGGTTAGTTTTATATTGCTTTGTCGCGTGTCACCCATCGAAAGGGTTTGAAGATATTAGTTTGTGGTGATGACGATTGAAATCGAACATGACCAATAATGTAATGTACAAACAAGTATTCACTAACGTATAATATTAACGTTCATATATATATATATGTGGAGTTCAATATATAATTTATGTAGTGTGGATCTTTTAATTATTTCTCTTCATCTCTTATCTCTCTGTTTATTTATATCTTCACATAGTAGATAATAATAAAAGTAATATTAATATAATTTACATTTTTATATTTTAAATTTCTATCTCGTGCATCGCATGGGTGTAAAAAAAAACTAGTTGATATTAATAGGATTCACCGCATTGATTTACACAAATAAATGTATATTATTACTCTTTTTAGATGATTTATCTTAATTAAATAAAATCAAAAGATCTCTTATATCCGTTCTAAATTATTTAATATTTGTATCTGTATTAGCAATCACATTAAATTGCCACTTTTAACCAAATATTTACCATAATAAGCTAGCCAACACTACCTAATAAAAAGTATTCATAAAATTTTAGAAATGAATATATATATATATATATATATATATATATGTGGTGTGTGTGTGTGTGTGTGTGTGTGTGTGTGTGGTGTGTGTGTGTGTGTGTGTGTGTGTGTGTGTGTGTGTGTGTGCGTGTGAAGTCGATTCAAATCCATTACCATTACCATTAATTATAACTAATGATGTTTTCAAAAAACATTTAGTTATTGGTATTTAAGAAAAAATAATTGAAAATTTCATTTTCTAATATTAAAACTACTTTTACAATTGAAGTAATTTTTTATGTAAATATAAAAAAAGAAGTTTATACTTATTCCCTTTTATACTTATGAGAGTATCATTAATCAAGGCAAGTAATTAATCACTCAATATAATAAGCAAGATGTCTACATTATGAAATTTCTAAGTTGATTTAATTTGTGGTGGTTTTTTTGGTTGTAAAAAATATAAAAGTTGATTAATGGTAAGATATATCAAATTGAATCAGAATCTTTAATTGCAATTATTATTATTTTAAAAAAAATATTTAGCATTTTGTACTTAGAAAAAAATAATTGAGAAATTCATTTATTAACATTGAAAAATCTTTTACGGATGAAGTCACAATCGATATGCGCGCACGCACAAACACACACACACACACACACACACACACACACACACATATATATATATATATATATATATATATATATATATTCACTTATTATAAGGATTTTATATCAGTTAAAACCAATTATTTTTATATTTCATGTATTTTTTTTTGTTCTATTCCATTCCCATTTGCTTCTGTAAGTAAGCGGCGGTGGTGCCTCTCTGGGTTCGACTATGGCACAGGAGTTGCTGTTAATTACCAATTAAAATTGTTTCACAACTTTTTTTTAAAAAATATTTTACACATGTATCTTTTGTTATGATGGTATTTGGTAGTTTTTGAGAGAAAAGTCATCAACGATTATGAGATTTTATATTCCCATGTTCATTTTTCTGATTTTTTAAAACAGTTTTAGTTATTTTTTCCTGGAATACTGATTTTATTATCTGAATTCTTTTAATATAATATGCCTAATATTTACATATTTATCAACATTTGAAGAAGAAATCGTAAAAAAACTACCTCTCATGGTTAGCCTAATTACCTAACTACCTCTCATGGTTAGTCTAATCACATGATACCTAATAAGTTAATTTTATTTAGTATTATAATTTTTACATATCTTAAAAATCCGTTTAACACACGAGACTTATATGCAGTAATTGAATTTTATTTGTATTTTGATTGTATAAATAATTCATGTTTCCAAGTTGATAAATTATTTCTCAAAATCCGCGTATCATTATGCGACGAAGTTGGTATAATTATCCGTATAATAATTAATATAGTCTACATGAATGCTTTTCAAGATTTAAAGAAATAAGTATTTTTATTCTCTTTGTATTTATTATTCACTTTCTGAACTTAATAATTCTTTTTTATAGATTTTGCTTTTGTATGACTTTTTTCGCAATGCCCGAGTATTATACGGGTTACCCCCAAAATATTAAGTACTAGGTGGTATTTATTTTATTTACGACTATGGTGGAACGGGTAAAACCTTCATTCGGTGAACATTATCTGTTTCTTTACGATTCAAAGGTACATTATTCTCAACGTTGATTCCAGTGGTGTTGCAGCACTTTTGCTTCCAGTTAGTATAACAGAGCACTTTAAATTTGGAATAACCTTAACAATAACTGAAGATTCTTATGTACAATAACACTTTGTTTCAAATATTTGCATAAAAGTTTGAAATTTATTGCGATGAAAGAAATGACTTACTATTTCCCGGCAATGTTATACTTCTTGGCGGGGACTTTTGCCAGATTCACCCTGTTTTACCAAAGGGTAGTCAGAAAGATATTATCCATGTAAATATATGCTCATCTAGGTTATGAGAACATTTAAGATTCTTTGCTTGACGAATAATATGAGATTAACTATCGGGACAGTCAGTGTCAACATCTATTTCAAGCGAAACCAAGGATTTCTGAAAGTGGATGGTCAAACTTTAATATACCTGATGATACACTTCTTCAAACTTCATGCGATTATATTGCATCTATTATGGAGATCATCCTATAAAACTTTGACAATCACTCATTTTTCCATGAAAGAACTATTCTTGTACAAACTAATACCATTGTTGAAACAACGAACGAGTACGTGATGTCTATTCTTCCAATTAATAAAATAGTAACACCATTTGAAAAACATATGTGAATGAAGAAGCTCATCATCAAGTATACTTGATCAATTTTTTAAACATGATAAATTGCTCAAGAATTCCTAATCATATTTTGAAGCTGAAGATTAGAGTTTTAGTTATATTGATTCGAAACACTGATCAAGCTTCAAGATTATGCAATGCTACAAAACTGGTTGTTACCTAACTTGGAGATCACTTTATTGAAGCAAAGATTCTGTCCAAATTAATATTGGGGCGTAGGTTTACATCTCACGTTGACATTGAGTCCTTCTTATAGTAGGTTCCTATTCAAATTTCAGTGGAAACAGTTCCCACCTATTATTTGTTTTGTAATGACTATAAACAAGAGTCAGAGTCAAACTGTTTTCAACGTTGTTCTGTATATTTAAGACCAGTTTTCAATCATGACCAACTCTATCTCACAATCCCTCGAGTCAAGTGTCCTAAACTACAAAAAAATTCGGCATTATTGGCGGCCAAAAAGCCGCCAGGAATGCTGACGGGTATGCTGGTGGAAAAATATACTGGCGGATTTGCTGGCAGGCATGGCCGCCAGTATATAGTCCCGTCAGCATGCCCTCAGGGGTGAGGCGGGAATTTATCCCGCGTAACTATCCTGACGGAATAATTACTAAATTGGCCCTAATTGTGTAATTATTGCTAAATTGGCCCCTATTAATTGATTATTCCTAAATTGAATCCTAATTATGTAATAATTACTAAATTGACCCCTAATTAATTGATTATTCCTAATTTGAACCCTAATTATGTAATAATTACTAAATTGACCCCTAATTATCTAATTATTACTAAATTGGCCCTAATTGTGTAATTATTGCTAAATTGGCCCCTATTAATTGATTATTCTTAAAATGGCCCCTAATTATATAATAATTACTAAATTGACCCCTAATTAATTGATTATTCTTAAATTGAACCCTAATTATGTAATAATTACTAAATTGACCCCTAATTAATTGATTATTCCTAATTTGAACCCTAATTATGTAATAATTACTAAATTGACCCCTAATTATCTAATTATTACTAAATTAGCCTTAATTGTGTAATTATTGCTAAATTGGCCCCTATTAATTGATTATTCTTAAAATGGCCCCTAATTATATAATAATTACTAAATTGACCCCTAATTTTAAGTTATACCCTAAATAAAACCCTAATTTCAAATTAAACCTAAATTAAATCCTAATTACAAATTATACCCTAAATTATTATATTATTTTACATAATTTAAGTTATACCCTAAATGAAACCCTAATTTCAAATTAAACCTAAATTAAACCCTAATTGAAGAATAATTATATAATTAAACCTAAATTAAACCCTAGTTTTATAATTAATTCCTAATTAAAACCATATTTCAACCCTAATCCCTAAACAAATACTAAACCCTAACCTTTAAAATAATTATATAATAATTAATAAATAACAAGTATATAAAAAATATAACTAACACAAATATACAAAAAAAAATTTAAAAATATATAATTAAAATTGAAAAAAAAAAATTACCCTCGAGCGGCAGCGGCGGCGGGCGACGGCGGGCGGCGGCGGCGGGATGGCAGGCGGGCCTGGGCTCGGCTGCGGCGGTGGAGGCAGGCGGCCGCGGTGGCGAGGTGGGCTGGGCGGTGGAGCGGAGGTTGGCTGGGCGGCAGCGGCGCGGAGGTGGGCTGGGCTCGGCTGCGGGGGGAGAGGCGGAGAGAAAAGAGAGAGAAAGTGAGGCGGGGAAGGGTGGGCGCCCGATATTAGGTTTACATTCCTGACGGGCCAAGCCCATCAGGATTACACTTAAACGCTGACGGTCCTTGGCCGTCAGCGTATATTTTTTATTTTTTTTAATTAAAAAAACTCATGCTGGCGGCCATGGCCGTCAGCATATTTTTTTTTTGTACACAATTAAGGCTAATTTAGTAATAATTAGATAATTAGGGGTCAATTTAGTAATTATTACATAATTAGGGTTCAAATTAGGAATAATCAATTAATTAGGGATCAATTTAGTAATTATTACATAATTAGGGTTCAATTTAAGAATAATCAATTAATTAGGGGTCAATTTAGTAATTATTATATAATTAGGGGCCATTTTAAGAATAATCAATTAATAGGGGCCAATTTAGCAATAATTACACAATTAGGGCCAATTTAGTAATAATTAGATAATTAGGGGTCAATTTAGTAATTATTACATAATTAGGGTTCAAATTAGGAATAATCAATTAATTAGGGGTCAATTTAGTAATTATTACATAATTAGGATTCAATTTAGGAATAATCAATTAATAGGGGCCAATTTAGCAATAATTACACAATTAGGGCCAATTTAGTAATTATTCCATAATTAGGGGTCAATTTAGTAATTATTACATAATTAGGGTTCAAATTAGGAATAATCAATTTATTAGGGGTCAATTTAGTAATTATTACATAATTAGGATTCAATTTATGAATAATCAATTAATAGGGGCCAATTTAGCAATAATTACACAATTAGGGTCAATTTAGTAATTATTATATAATTAGGGGCCATTTTATGAATAATTAAGCTTGTGTAGATTCTGGATTACACTTGTCGAAAAAGAGCGCACACAACACCCGTACAGAGATTGTCCTCCTCAAAAGCCCTCCCCATGTCGGCTCCAAACATCTATAATTCAGACAAGGTATTTGGAGCAGACATGGTGAGGGTGGTCGAGGAAAGCGATGACCTGTATTCGAGTGCTGTGTGACTCTTTTTCGACAAGGTGTCTACTTTAGAATCTACCTAACTAGAAGCAATCTTGTATTAGGATTAAATAAGCTTGTGTAGATTCTGCAGTATACTTGTCTATACAGAGCGCACACAGCACCYGTACAGAGATTGTCCTCCTCAAACGCCCTCCCCATGTCGGCTCCAAACATCTATTATTCAGCAGTAGATACAGTCGATATAGACGTCTGTTTTTAGTYMCCATGCTAGCAAGGAGCCGGTTGATTTTTGGAGCAGACATGGTGAGGGTGGTCGAGGAAAGCGATGACCTGTATTCGAGTGCTGTGTGACTCTGTTTAGACAACGTGTCTTCTTCTTCTTCTTCTTCTTCTTCTTCTTCTTCTTCTTCTTCTTCGTCTTTGTCTTCGTGCAATGGTGACGTGGTGGCGGCGGTGGTTGTTGATGTGACCAAAAAAATTGGTTCACCAAAAAAAAAAAGTAATGACCTGAAATATATACCAGGCAACTTGATAGCCTTGCAAAAAGCTCCTGATGACCTGATCAACCTGCAAAATAGAATCTAAGTCGGACAGCCCGGCGTAGGCCCTCCGATACTTAAGTCAGATATTTTTCGAGAGAGTTATGAGAGAGGTCAAAAAGTAGGATATAAAATCAATTTAGAGAAAAAAGTGAGGTATGAGTCCTCTTTATATAAATGAGACGTGTTCCCAATCTAGAGTTCCCGTCTCCTATTAAAACTGCAATACCATAAATAGCGACCGACTTAAAATTAGGATTTCTCCTATATGCTAAGTTACAATAGATATTAAAACTCTTTCTAAATTACAACAATGAGCATGGGTAATAACCATATCCATGCCTTTAGTCCGCCGGGACCCCATACCATAATCATATCAGCCCATCAGGGCTCAAGACCATGTTAACCATAAAGCCCATCTCTCGATATCGAGCTGTTATAATATCATTTACTTGATAAGAGCTCGCCACCCTAATATAAGAGCTCGCCACTCCTACCTGAGAGCTCGCCACTCTCGAAAAAGCTCGCCCCCTATAAAAGATTGCACCTTCTAAAGGGGAGGTCGCTTCCTAAATCCTTACAAACCTGCATATTCACCGACCTGGAGTGAAAACCATCAAACATAACCTCAATCATACAAACATTAAATGCATACTGCTATTGTGTCGGACACGCATCGCAAGCCCATTTGCTCGTAATATATTTATTCTTGTGGGCCAGAAAATGAAAGGCCCACAATAAACCCTACCAACCTTTGCATCACCCAAAAAACCTCTATGTCTTAGATTAACGCCCCTCCCAATACAAACACCTTTTTACTTTATTCTCTTGGTATTTCATAAGAATACAAACAATTATTCACCATCTTCTTCTGCGAAAAATTCTAAGAACTTTGTGGCGAAAAATACAGTCATCTCCAAACCGGGAAATCTCAAGACAACAAGACCATTTCTCCTCGATAGCATGCATAAGTCCCCCTAACTTATCATTTCAATACTGACTATTTTAATTTATTGCAAATTTCTGCTTTCTGAACATATACTTTTCCTTCCCTTTCACCATTTTTTTTCTGACGTATGACAACCTCAGCTTCTTCTAATTCTAATTTCAAAAATTCTAATTCCCCCATTTGCGATATGCCATCTGATATGGAATCTGTAGAAATTCATTTGACTCGACTCAAAAGAAGAAAAAATATTACCGCACCCAAACCCGGTCTATGGGTACTACCAGATCAGAGTAAACTCGCAGCCTTCATCGAAAGCCTCAATCTCCCAGAGACTATTAAATTTACCCAACCCGAAGCCAGAAAAAATGACCTGGACCATCCTCCTCCAAATCATATCACCCTTTTAGTTGAGCAGCTGAGAGCAGGAATTAGATTCCCCTTGCATCCTTTTCTGGTCATTACTTCTCAGAAATACAAAGTCCCCCTTATTTCAAATGACCCCCAACCCTATTAGGTTTATAACCTAATATACAATCTTATGTACATATTATAATATAGAACCCGATGTAGACTTTTTTCATTTCTGTTTCCAAATAAAAAAAGCAAAAAGGTTCTTTTTTATCTTTCTTCGCGTTAAAAGATGCGTTTCCTGGTTAGCCCCTCGTTAAAGGTCCACGAGTGGCGATCAAAATCCTTCTTCCTCTATTTTGGCGAGCCTTGTCCATTCCCTACAGAATGGAAGGAGGTGACCCCTCCTCAAGAGGCAGCGCCCACCGAGAAAAATGCCCTACTTTCCATCAACATTATTCAGGATTGTTTAAATAGTGGAGCAAGCTTTCCTACGACGTAATGAGAATTACAGAATCGAAGAGGGTATATTCTTACGTGGGCATTAGTCAATGACCACTACACATAACTAGGCCTGGATTTGGTAGGCTTAACACATCATAAATCTTTCTAATTCTTTATCCTGCATAAAAACAAAGATTAATCCACTTTTTTCTATTTGCAGAGCGTCTCATACTTGATTGACTGTCATCAAGCTCAGAGGGCAGAGCGGTAGTCCAACCAGACTCAAATCCAGTTTTGAACAGCTCCTGTTGTAAATATTGAAGAAAAAGTGGGGCTCGACCTGGCTGCTATTTTGCATGTAATTGTTATATTTTTCTCGTATTTTTAATTAGGTTTTTATTGTGGTTTTAATGGTTTTTATGTCGATTATTTAGGTTTTTTAAGTTGTTTTTCTAATCTGGTTGATTTTCTTATTACTTGCTAATTTTATGTTTAATTGGGTTAAATGGTTTCAATTAATTTGAGGATTGGTGAAATTCTTGAGTTTTTATGTTCAAAATCCTATTTTTATAGGTAAAGGCATTGAAGGCTAAAAGTACTAGCCAAGTCAAGCCAAACTTGAAGCCAAGAGAGGCTTAAAAACACCCAACATTCTGGAATACTAGCCACAACTAGCCACAATAGGCGCCAGGGCCTCCTCCCAGCACTGCGCTTGCCAAACTGCTCGCCAAACCCTGCTTCAGCAGCGCCTGGCGCTTGCCAAACTGCTCGCCAAATCCAGCGCCAGTGCCCCCTCCCAGCAGCCTCTGGCGTTTGCCAAAATGCTCGCCAACAGCAACGCCGCTGGGTCAAACCTGGGTCAAACATGGGAAAATTAAGCCTTTTAAGGCCAATTTAGCCCATTTAACCCAATTTAATCTAGTATAAATAGAACCCAACTCTCATTTTGTAAAAAAAAAAAACTCCCTTCCCATCCCTAACTTGGGTTTGGGATCAAATTTCTCTCAAGCTCTTGAATAATTTTCTCTTTCTTAGGTTTTAGATTCAATTTCAAGCTCTTATGTAATTTCATTTCCTAGATTAGATTTAAGTTTCAAGCACCTCCTTGGGTTTGTAAGCCTAAGAAGAATTCAAGTACACCCTTGGATTGTTACTTTGATGCAATTTACATTCAAGCTTGTTTCATTTCATAATTGAAGTAAGTTTCCTTTCAATTTAATGTTTTATGCTTTATTTCCATGCTTTGTTCTTCATTTCTATGCTTGTTCTTCATTTTTTGCTTTTTGTCCTAGCACCTTGATTTCATGATGAAACTTATGAATTGGCTATGAAATCTAGATGAGTGACACATCTAGATCATAGATCGTCTCTTGGATCGTCTTGATTTTGAGTTTTTGCTATGCTTTATTTGTAATGTTATTTTTATGCTTTGTTCCATGCTTAATCCTAGATCTAGGCTTTGTTTCTTGTTATTTTTCTTAAAGTTTCAAACTTTCTTGATAATTTCCATTGCTCTTTACATCTATGCTTTCAATTTTTGTTAATTTGCTTTATTTAGGATTTTATGCATAGTTGTACCTTGTGCATGCATGCTTGTACTTGGTGAAACAATGCTTGTTCTTGCTTGTTTTCATTATTGCTTTGCATTTACATATTGAGGCATCCGACGAGGCATTCTACCCACTTCGAATTTCAATTCCTAGGTTAGTTAGCTATTTTATTTGCTTTATTTTCATTTTCTTTCTATTTTCTAAGCTTGAAATATCTTGAAAACTTAAATCGAATTGATCTCCAATAATACCAAGCCATGAACCCGTTGATTTATTTCAACACCACGAAAACTCTTCTAACAAAATGGCGCCGTTGCGACTCGGCTTAGTTAAGGCTTTCGATTTAATTGTTGCTTCTTGGTGTTTTTAGCTTGCTTTGTTATTTGACGTTTTGTTAAGTATGTTAGGTAATTCTAGCTTTGGTGGATACATTTCCGATATGGGAGGGCATGGTGCAAACCATGTCGGGAATGAGATATTGTATAATGGCCTTGGCAACGTGGGAGGGCATGGTGCAAACCACGTTGCCAATGGTGGATTTGGTTATGGTCAACCCGGCATGGGAGGGCATGGTGCAAACCATGTTGGGTTTGATAGTTTCTCGGGCGTGAATGGTTCCTTGGGTGGTTATGGAGCTCCAAATTCCTATTCGAACATGCATGCTCCATATTCCTATCCGAACTTGCAAGCCCCGACTTCCGGCTCGTATGGCTATTGCTCTCCTCCAAATTATCCAACTATGCCGAGCCCGAATCCTGGACTATATGAAGGTTCTCTCCCTTCCAATTTTGATTATGCCCCATTTAGTGCCACCAATGGCACTCTTGATCCCGATCCGTATGCGTACTTTGGAGGTTTGAGCTCCAATGACCAAACCTCCCCTCCCCCCTTCGATATTCCGGTGCACGCTCCTATTCCGCCCCCCCGATACGACTCTCTTGGCCATTTTGCAACAATTGCAAACACTTTCCGCCACGTTGGCTTCGTTTGATACTAAAATTACTACTTTCGAAGCTACACTTGTGCAAATGGAAAGTGATGTGAGTATGTTGAAGCAAGCGAACGAGGAAGATGAATTGCCATGCCAACCTTCGTATCCTCTTGCGGACACGGTCATTGGAAGTGGTGGGGTGGTTGATAATACGGTTTTTCCACCATCCTAGGTGGAGGTGGTTTCTATTATAAGTATTCTTCCTTTTCCCGATTCTACCCTCCCTAATTTTGCAAAGAATATTCCCGATGCCCCTATACCTTATCCATCAAGCTTCTCCTTTGATGTTTGCTTACGCATGGACATGGCCCAAGAGTCGATCGAACAAGCTTATATGGAGGATATGTACTATGAGGGGGAGGTTGGCCCTGACGTTGATATTGAGGATTGTTGCGAGGTTGTTGAGCCCTTGTTCTACATGATAAATCCGTTGTGCTCCAACGTACCCAAGACTTGTGTGACAAGGATGTTTTATGGGTCGTTGAGGGCAACGACGGCTTTTTAGAGGGGGAGGTGGGGGTTATTGATGATAGGTTGGGAGTCGATTCCATTGAGAAGTTTGAAAACTCGCTTGGGGTGGAGATTGTTGATGATGGGATTGTAAAGCTTGATGATTATCTTGAGGAGGAAGAGGTGACCAAGCCAATTATCATCTTGGAAAACTCGAACCGATGTGAAGAGGAGAGGATGGTTGAAATATTTATAAATTCTTGAGGGTGCTATGGATTGGATACCGGGAGTGAGTAAGGGATTTAGTTCTTTGAATTCGAGTTTTGATGATATGATGAGAGTCGGGATGTGGAGGTTGTTGTTGGAGGGCTTGATGTTCGTACTCGCCGGGAGTGAGTGGGTGAATCCCATTCACATGGTGCCCAAGACGAGTGGCTCATTAGTTCTTGAGGATGGAGAAGGAGAATTGTTGTCCATGAGGGCTACGACGAGATGGAGGATGTTGATCGGTTCTAAGAAGCTTAGTGCGGCTACCAAGAGAGATCATTTCCCTCCCTCGTTTGTCGATCAAAGGTTGAAGAAGCTAGCCGGCCATTACTCCTACCGCTTCTTTGATGAGTCTTCGGGTCACTTTAAAGTCACCATTCCACCTGAGGACCTAGCCGAGACGAGTGTCGATTGCCCGCTTGGAACGTTTTCTTTTTGGTGGATCTTATATGAGATATGCAATGCGCCAAGGACGTTCCAAGGAATGGATCCTCCCGACAAGGAGGAGATTGTATTGGTGGACCCTCCCGTGATATTCCCACCTTGACCAAAAAGGGAGTACGTCAAGCTAGTGACGTAAAACAAGCGCTTCTTTGGAGGCAACCCAAGTTCTTTCCATTTCTTTCTTTCCTTCTTTCTTTTATTGAAAAATCCAAAAATATTCAAAAATTCAAAAATCCAAAAAAATTGAAAAATTGAAAAACAAAAAAATATATAATAAAATATTTTATTGAAGTTCATGTACATATTTCCTTGTGTTTTTGATTTTGTGTGATTTTCTTTTCTAGGTTTTGTTTTCCGACGACGACCATAGGACTATTGGATAAGTGAGTAGCGGTCATGAAGCCGGGAGATACTAGCCACGCTAGATTTTTTCTTGGATTGCTTGTTTCTTAGGTGGACCCTACTGAGCTCGACTCAAACTCGCTCGGTTAAGGAAGTTTCTATTCACCCTCCTTTTACTTGATTTTTATTAAAATGCGGGTCATGCATGGTTTAAGTGTGGGGTGGGTAGGTGGTTAGGGTCCGGGTTTTATCAAGCATATCTTTTTGTTCTTAAATCGAGCCTTGGCGAAGTGACGCATCCTTGGCGAAGTGACGCACTCTTGGCGAAGTGACGCTTACTATTTGCGCTTTTATATGGTTGAGTCGATTTTTGTGTCTTTTGTATGTTTATTACATGTTTAAGCAACTCCACGTGCTTGGAAGTTTGAATAGTTTACTTGTCGGGTTTTTTGCATGTTTATGGCCTCTTGTGTGAAGGGTTGAATTTTTGTGCTTCGTCCAAAAACCGCCTATATATATATAATCAACATTTTCTCGTGAAAAGATTGCAAAGCTCTAAAAGCTCTTTTGATTTCGCTCCCAAATTCGGTGCAAACTAGTGAGTAGCCTTGTGTGATTTATCGGCTTGTTTGCATTTTTACGGAAATTGCATTGAGGAGGTTTGATTTTGCTCGTACATGATTGAATTCAAAAATGACCTCGAGGCACATATATCACCCTTGTTCCGGCCATATTCATATCTGTAAGCTACTTAAAAATACCAAATGAGCCCTCTTGAGCCTTTATCCCGTTTCCTGTTAGCCGAACTCGATTTTAGCTCTTGTATCTCCATAATTGTGAGGTAAGAGAGTTTATTGTTAGTTGACGAGAAATGTGAGGTAAATCGATTGTGGGTTTCGGGTTTTGAGCTGCTTATACAAAAAAAATAAAATAATAATAATAATAATACTCCAACACAAATCACGAAAAGTGATAAAGCGTCCGTTCAAGCAAAAAGCCTAAGTCAAAAAGGCTAAGATTAGTGAAAAGAAACAAATTCAAAAAGCTTCTAAGTGTTGTGAAATAATAGTCGGGAATGTGGGTGAACAAAAGAGTTTCGAATGATAGTTTGGTGAATTGGGAAAGGTGAAGCGATCATAAGCTTCGGGTTTTAAAAGTTAGGATTTTTGTGTGTTATTGATCACGTTTGATCGTGTGTTAGCCACTATATCCAAATGATACATACCTTACCAAAGAGCCAATATTACAACCCATAATAAAGACCTCTTTCGATTCTTACTTGGGCATGTACTATGAGCAATTTTGAGCGTCCAATTTGTGAAATCTTGACGAGTGCATGCATTGTCCGATTCGAGCGTATACACGTCCTATATACACTTGAGCGAATTGAGCGAATACCCTCAAATTTCCATTTGTGAGGAAGTCATCGATTTGGCTTGCATTTGAGAAAGAGTAATACGAGCAATGCATGAAGATAGCGAGTCTATGTTGATACTATCATCACATTATAAGGATAAGCACAAGGATTTTTCGTTTTTACACAATGTTCATTGCATGTACATTCTCGATTCTTTTCGTTGTTCGAGGATGAACAATGCGATAAGTGTGGGGTAGTTGTTTTGCATGTAATTTTTGTGTTTTTCTCGTATTTTTAATTAGGTTTTTATTGTGGTTTTAACGGTTTTTATGTCGATTATTTAGGTTTTTTTAAGTTGTTTTTCTAATCTTATTGATTTTCTTATTTCTTGCTAATTTTATTTTTAATTGGGTTAAATGGTTTCAATTAATTTGTGGATTGGTGAAATTCTTGGGTTTTTATGTTCAAGATCCTATTTTTATAGGTAAAGGCATTGAAGGCTAAAAGTACTAGCCAAGTCAAGCCAAACTCCAAGCCAAACTTGAAGCCAAGAGAGGCTTAAAAACACCCAACAATCTGGAATACTAGCCACAACTTGCCATAACTAGCCATAATAGGCGCCAGGGCCTCCTCCCAGCACTGCGCTTGCCAAACTGCTCGCCAAACCCTGCTCCAGCAGCACCTGGCGCTTGCCAAACTGCTCGCCAAATCCAGCGCCAGCGCCCCCTCCCAGCAGCACCTGGCGTTTGCCAAAATGCTCGCCAACAGCAACGCCACTGGGTCAAACTTGGGTCCAAACATGGGAAAATCAAGCCTTTTAAGGCCAATTTAGCCCATTTAACCCAATTTAATCTAGTATAAATAGAACCCAACTCTCATTTTTTAAAACAAAAAACTCCCTTCCCATCCCTAACTTGGGTTTGGGATCAAATTTCTCTCAAGCTCTTGAATAATTTTCTCTTTCTTAGGTTTTAGATTCAATTTCAAGCTCTTATGTAATTTTATTTCCTAGATTAGATTTAAGTTTCAAGCACCTCCTTGGGTTTGTAAGCCTAAGAAGAATTCAAGTACTCCCTTGGATTGTTACTTAGATGCAATTTACATTCAAGCTTGTTTCATTTCTTAATTCAAGTAAGTTTCCTTTAAATTTAATGTTTTATGCTTTATTTCCATGCTTTGTTCTTCATTTCCATGCTTGTTCTTCATTTTATGCCTTTTGTCCTAGCACCTTGATTTCATGATGAAACTTATGAATTGGCTATGAAATCTAGATGAGTAACACATCTAGATCATAGATCGGCTCTTGGATCATTTTGATTTTGAGTTTTTGCTATGCTTTATTTGTAATGTTATTTTTATGCTTTGTTTCATTCTTAATCCTAGATCTAGGCTTTGTTTCTTGTTATTTTTCTTAAAGTTTCAAACTTTCTTGCTAATTTCCATTGCTCTTTACATCTATACTTTCAACTTTTGTTAATTTGCTTTATTTAGGATTTTATGCATAGTTGTACCTTGTGCATGCATGCTTGTACTTGGTAAAACAATGCTTGTTCTTGCTTGTTTTCATTATTGCTTTGCATTTACATATTGAGGCATCCTACGAGGCATTCTACCCACTTCGAATTTTAATTCCTAGGATAGTTAGCTATTTTATTTGCTTTATTTTCATTTTCTTTTTATTTTCCAAGCTTGAAACATCTTGAAAACTTAAATCGAATCGATCTCCAATAATACCAAGCCATGAACCCGTTGATTTATTTCAACACCACGAAAACTCTTCTAACAGCTGCCAAGGACAAGCAAGTGGAGGTCGCCGACTCAGATGACCAAATACCCCTGCACGCCTCAATTGGCAAGGGTAAATAGAAAAGAACAGTCTGCGGCTGAGCTCAAGCACGGCCTGCATCTCCTCCTCCCAATCATTGTCGTGTTCAGGGAGCACCGAGCTCGAGCTCCCCGAACCTGAACAAAGGCCTCCTGCATTGCGATGAAGTCAGCCAGGTCCAACCCTTTCTCCAAAACCAAGTGCTGACTGCTGATATAAATGGTAGTTGGCGACCATTGACATAACTGACCAGGTGGCCCAAACGTTGTTGCGCTTTGCCCAGGTAACATATCTTTGCAATACCTAATTGTATATCTCAACGTATGTCTGATTCCTAACTCATTTGTATTTTTTGTCGTGACACAGCTGCAACCTCTGATGGCATCCCTATCCAACCACATAACAACCACCATGCCGAGATAGAAAATAGATGGAAAGCGGCATGTGACAAGCTGGCATCAATGCTAAAAGACAGACTAAACAACTGCTTTTGACACCAGGAGAGCTGGATGAAGCTCGTCTCCATATGGCAACCCAAGAAGAAGAGATGAACATTGTAAAATGTCAACTGGAAACAATGAAAATAGAGGTAGACCATCTAGAGGCATTGGAGGCAGAGACGGCAAGCTTGAAGCGACAAGAGACGAGGTCGCCCGGTTGGGTAGGGAGCAATTAGAGCTGAAAGGACTTTTTTTAGAGAAGGAGAAATAGGTGGTTGCAGCACATGAGCAAGGGGTTATGGAAGGTCGTCGGACCTTTTTGAGAAGTGAGGTGGGCTAAAAGTTTTCAGAGGCTTACAGAGCCAGTTTAATCGAGACCTATCACCACATGACGACCTTCTTACCGAAGGTAGGGAAGGGGGCCAAATTGTGGTTTAACACCACAGTCGAGCGAGTCAAGGCCTAGCTTCTGGAGGCAAAGATCGACTTTAAGCTAGATAAGAAAGTGTTAGAAGATGATCTACCTCGCTTCTACTTTTGGTGCGGCGACAACAAGCAGGACCCAATGGCTGCCTGGTGGACGAAATACATGGCCAAGGCAATAATAAAAGCTGGGCTTAAAGCCGAACTTCGATGCCCCTCTTGACGAGGTAGTTCCTCCTTGCCATGTTATATAAATTTTGACTTCTCCCTTGTAATGAAATTTTACAAAGTTTAGCTTGCCATGCATAAATTGTTCGTTATACCATTTGTGCCTTGGCATCAATACCATCGAGCTCCCCCATAAAACCTGTAACCTTGAAAAGACTGCATCCATATAAATCATAAAATAAGAGCGACATGAATGTCTTAGTCAAAAGAACAATTTCTTAATCACCACCCTGCACCATGAAATTCATTAGGCATAAATCGTCCCATAGAGTTGGAGCACCATAAAACCTGCCGACCTCATAGGTCTTAAGCAGCTCCATATAACCATAAAACCATGGACCTTTCCATAGGTTCAGAATATCATAATGTATAACACATCGACTCAAGTATCGCGTTATAACCATAAGACTCCATATCACCATGTATATGTCGATCTTAGCACAAGATGGCCCAGAGAGGTCATAACGAGCAAAACCATAGTAGAATGCAGGTGATCAAGAGACTACTCAGCCCCATAATAAATCATAAGAGACCAAGAATAATAATTAGTCCCCCATGTTAAAATAATGCGATCAAGGCAACACAACCAGGTCACATTAACTTAATATAATTAAACCACAAGTGACCAAGAAAACCACTTAGACCCCCATATTTAATAGATGCGAGTAAAGAAAACTACTAAGTCACATCATCACATAATCTCATTATCACATAACCACATAATCACATAGTACACTCACATATACACCAAAAAAACAACCTAAGAAATATGTTAATCAAGCATATTATTATCGGAGAACATGTTAGTCAAACACATTCTCTAGACACACAACAAAGTAAAGAATATGTTAATAAAACATACTCAAAACTCATAGACGAAGGTCGCAAAGAATATGTTAGTCAAAAATGTTCCTAACAAACTTAGACATATACCATCCATCCATAAAACCATCGTCGACCTAATAAAAGCATCGACTTATAACAATATCCATAAAAACATCACCGACCTAATGAAAGCGTCAGTCCATAACCATATCCATAAAACCATCGCCGACCCAGTGAAAGCGTCAGCCCATAACCACAAAAACCATAAGACCCATATGTCATAAGAATAATCTTTTATTCGTCGCTGATCTAAATAAGCATCAGCACATAGTTTGTAAAGATGTGCATAAGAATTTAATCCATCGCTGATCTAAGTAAGCGTCAGCCCATAGTAAAAGAAATAAAAGATAGAACCTCCATCCATCGCCTAAGGAGTTAGGCATAATATTTATTCAAGTGGCAAACATTCCAGCTCCTCGGTTACACTTTTCCCTCTTCATCCTCGTGCACATATGCACCCCCCCCTCAATACTTTGATGACCTTGAATATTCCTATCCAGTTAGGATCCAATTTTCTTGTAGTGTAGATTGCATCGGCCTGTTTCCAAACGAGGTCGTCGACCTAGAAATATCTTCATCTTACCTATTTGTTATAGACTGAGTGAATCCTTTGTTTGTATCTTTCAATGCGTGCTGCAGCCTTATCACGTATCTCTGAGTCGAACTTTTAAACACTTACTTTTATCTAAAATAAAAAGCTCGTCCGCAAGAGAATGAAGCAGTTGTAAGTGGCAACTTGACTCAAGTCGAATCTCTTGAGGAAGACTAATTGGAAGTGATTCTCATGATTGATTTCACGAACGAGAAAATAATGAAAAATGCTAATCTAAAAACGTACTGATTGCCATATGATGGAGATGCTCGATAGATAGACATTTTTTTTATATGGTTCGTTTGGTCTTAGGCCTCATAGGATTTACCTTGCATACACAATACTCAATGCACAAGATTAAACGCACTTGCAAAAAATAACGAAAACAAGCAAAAATGAAAATCCCAAGCAACACTTCAACACAAACGAAACAAATCAAAACACAAACAAAGGTCACAAAGTGCAAACAAAAAAAATCACAACCTTTAGTCTTCCCTGGAAACGGTGCTAAATTTTGAGTCGAACTTTTTAAACATTTACTTTTACTTAAAATAAAAAGCTCATCCGCAAGAGAACAGATAAGTTGTAAGTGGCAAGTTTACTCGAGTCAAATATCTCAAGGAAGACTAATCGGAAGTGATTCTCGTGATTGATTTCACGAACGAGAAAATAACAAAAAATAGTAATCTAAACACGCAATTAACTTTCGGATTTAGAGTTGTAATAACTAAGACGATGACTTAAATGACGAGCAATAAAATCAACAACTTTTAAAAGATTAATAAAACAGGGGGTCTAGGGCTCTAGAATCGTCTCCACTATCAATTGGCATTTCATCGAACACTTAATCTATGAGTTGAGGTTGTCAATCCCTACTTGTATATTAAGCACCTGATAATCCCGATTGATGGTCCTAAACGATTCTAAGCACTAGACCCGTGAATCTAACCAGCAATCATCAATAAGTGTAATAATTCAACATAAAGCTTAACTAACAACACAAGAGCAACACAATCCAACAAGAAATACATAATCAAATTAAACATAAATTGGAATAATCGAAGAAAAGAAACTGAAAGCTTACTTGAAAATAATGGAAAGTAACGACGTTCAAACTAAGAAATGCACGAATCACAACTAATCTACGTCCAACGTCCGAGTAGTGATTAAAAAGTTAATATCTACTAAAGACTGAAAAACTGAAGTTTAAAATAGAAAAGGGAAGATAAAATAAAGAAAGATTCTAGAACACTCTTGGGTTGTCAACCCTAAGAGGTTCAAAAATGTATTATAGTCACAGTCTCGTTACTTGATAGCTGAATTCCTCGGTTCTCCCTTCTTTTGTAGCCTCAAATCCTCCCTCCTTTGCCTGCGTAACTGAAAGACCTTTTAAAAATCACTTTGTAAAGCTTGCCTCCGGCCGGATGGTCTGAAAAATCAGACCGAATGATATATTTGTCAGCCAATCCTGTTGGATGTCAGATCCATCTGAACGGATGTGAGTCCAGTAGGCAAACCTGGTCGGGATATTTGACCGGTGCGGGTTTAGAAGATCAATCCGGTCGGATGTCAGATCCATCATACCAGACGTGTCCTTGCAGATACTTCTTGGCGCTAACTTTATCGTCCTTATCCCTCGATTCTCGTAACGGTTTACGAGTTATATCCTCTTGAACTCCCAAGCTCGTCAAGTGCTCCATCTGCATGAGAAAACACATAAGTCATCTCAAAAGGATCAATTAATGATCGAGAAATTGGAAAGTTAAGTAAAAAGTTGTAGAATGCAAAATAACTTAATCTCAACCCAAAAAAGATAACAAAATGACTCAAACATGACTCGAAACATATAAAAACTCATGAAAAGTACGTACTAATTAATTTCATCAATCGTTTCAAAGCTCCCCTAGCCAATCTCTCATTTTCCTCTTCATTGAAAGTCTCTAATCGATGAGATCCTCCAACTATCTCTGGCGGAATGACAGCTTCCATACTATAAACTAAGATGAAGGGTGATTCGCCTGTGGTAGTTCACACAGTAGTTCGATAAGCCCATAAAATAGAAGGCAACCCCTCAAGCCAGAGTCCCCTTGCTTTTTCCAATTTCATTTTGATTCTTGGCACAATAATTCGAATACTGACCTCAACCTATTCATTATCTTAGGGATGTGCTATGGAAGCAAATCGCTATTTCATCCACATCATTTTGCACCAATCTTACATCATGTGCCCGTTAAATTGTGCATCATTGTTCGAGACTAACATTCGTGGAACGCCATACCTACAAAAAATTATATTAAAATAAAATTATTTATGTTCTGCTCGCTAATATTTGTCACAGCCTCGGCCTTCACCCATTTCGTAAAGTAATCGTTGCGACCACCAAATGAAGATTTTTGCAGGGAGTCTTCGGTAATGGCCCCACAATATCAATACCCCACTGCGCAAATGGGCAGGGCGAGCTCATTACCATCACATTTTCTACGGGCACGTGAATAACAGGTGCGTGCATCTGACATTTCCTGCAAGTCATAACGAGATTACCTGCCATACCCTTCATTCCTGGTTTGAGAAAGACAGCTCTCAAAGCCATCCTAACCAACGCCCTGCTCTTTGTATGATCTCACAATATCCCTCATGTATTTCTCGCAACACCTCCGACCCTTCCTCTCGCGATAGGCACTTCAAGTATGATCTCACAATATCCCTCATATATTTCTCGCAACACCTCCGACCCTTCCTCTCGCGATAGGCACTTCAAGTATGAGCCAAAGTGCGACCTCTTGTACAAATACCCATTCATCAAACAAAATTATGTTGCTGTCTTGGCTTCCTTGGTGGTTAATTGTATATTCCCAGCGACCACTGATTCAAGCTTTTGTGTTGCCTACTTATGAAAATTTGTCAAAAGATCAATAGCTTGCCCGAAAGAGAACGGGGTCGCGCATAGTTTGGCAACTTGACTCGAGTCGTCTTGGTTGATTATTTTGATTATCTAGAAATTTAAAACACATGAACTATAATTAAAACTAAGTATTCTACTTCAGCAACTCAAACATATAAACTAGAGAAATTGTTCTAAGAACTCAAGCAAGATTAACTAGCGTAAAATCAAGCAATTATCAAAAACGCAATGCAAACGAAATGAATTAACTAACAAGAATAAGAACCAAGCATTAATTAAACTAAAGATTACGAATTCAATACCAAAAGTATCTAGGGTTCTAAGCATAAACAAATTCAAAAGCAATTATTGAAAAACAACTACTTAATTGCATAAATTAAACTACGAAAACGAATAAAGGGTTTAGAGTACTTATTAAACTAGAAAGCGTAGTAAATTCTCCAGCTAATCCRGAGAGTTGGTTGATCTCGGTCRAAGAACGGATCGCGAACGGACGGCTGGAGCTTGGAAATCCTCGAATCTTCGATCTTGATCAATTGTTGTTATCGGGATGTGGACGGTGTTGTTCTCGAGCCAAAAGATCAAGTATTCAGCGTATGGGTGGGAGATGTCTTTTGGAACGGACTTAGAAGGGTTTATATAGATTTCCCTTGACTTGAAGCATAAGAAACCGTAAAATCCCAATTCTGGGCCATCGCGTCGACGGTGCGTCGACTGACGCGTGCTGGTGCTCGGCATCGGTGCGGCTTAGGCGTGCGCGTCGGCTGGGCGGGTGCATCGACTGGATGGGTCGACATCAATGCTTCAGCAAGTTGCGTCGACATCGGTGCATCGACATCGACGCTTCAGCAAGTTGCATCGACAGTGCGTTGACGCTGCATCGACTGACACGGATCATGGCTCGCGTCGACGGAACGTCGACGGTCGCATCAGTCGACGCGGCTGCGCGTCTGCCTCCGTCTCTCTCTATATTTTGCTACTCGTTTTGCCGAAAAGCTCGTTCTCCTATTCTTGAACATCGAACTTCGTCTATTACGCGCTGAACTCTTCCGGTTACTTAGCTGTAAGGTGAAAACAATGAAATATCACCTATTTGCATTAATTACGATTAAAATATGGTAAAATAAGCCAGAACTATAAAAATACGGAATTATGCTTAAATCGTCCAACTTATACCGAAAACAAATAGAAAAACAAACTAAAATACTACTGAAAATAAGGACAAATACGTGCTAATCAACTACCCCACGCTTAAATGGTTTGTTCGTCCTCGAACAAACGATAGATTCAAAGTATAGCAAGAAATGAAAATCAGTCCAAGCAATGAGTCGTGCTATGCTACCTAAATAATTTTGAAAATATAGGTACATGTAACGCAACTTCAAACACTCCACCCGTATTACATTGTCGCTTCAAAATCGAATTCATGCATCCTCACAAAAGGGAAATATATAGGGGTGAACACTCAAGCACTCGAGTATTTTCTGCATAGGACATGTATACGCTCAAATCATACAAATACAAGCACTATAAATAAGCACCGAAAATCAATCTCTTTTCAATCGCAAATTAAGTGTGTTATCGAACAAAGAATCAGAAAAGGTCTTTTCGGGTTGTAATGTAAGGCTTTTGGACGGGTACGAAATATATAAGTCGTGTGGCTAACTCGCGATCTAACATGATCAATAACTCACCAAACCTATTCTAATCAAGGAGCAATACGCTTCACCTCGTCAAAAGATAAAAACCTCACTAAACACTCATAACGTAGCCTTTAAACTTAGGCTATTTCCCAACTCGTGACTCTAAACCGACTTTTGCTCGAACCACTTAAACACAATTGAAGCTCATAACACGCTTCTTACACAACTCATGCCTTCTAAACAATAGGCTTATAAAATAAATAATAGACACAAGCCTTTATTAGTGCATAGGCAATGACTAACACTATTCACCATCCTTCTTGTTTTATTTTTATATCCCCCTCTAGTTCTGTTTTATGGGGTCTTTCTCTTCTTCTTTTTTTTTTGAAGGATGGTGATCCTTTATTACAAAAATTTATAAATCCCTTGTAAAAATTCCAAAACACTAATAACCAATAAAAATACTAACTCCTACCCCACGCTTTTAATGGGTTGTAGGGGTCGACTCAAATAAATCACTCATGGCTAATGGAAATGGATTATTTGGCTGTGATTGGCTCATTCGGAATTTATAGTGGCTAATAATTTATGAATATGGCCGGAATAGGGTTTAATTTGTGCCTTAACGTCATTTTCCAAGTCAACTACACACAGCGGTTTCAAAGAGATTTCAAATCAAAACTCATTCAAGTACATGCAAAGATGATAAACACTCAGGCTACTCACTGGCTTTTTGCATGAAAAAGTTTTGAATTGACACTGCTTTTAAAGTTTTGCGAAATCAATTGCGTCCAAGTACCATTTTACAATATATAAATAATAATTACTGAAAAATGTATGCACTTAAGCACGCTCAGAGACAAAAACATCAATTCACAGATAGCTAACTTCGACAGGCATGCCATACAAACACAATTTAGTGCAGAAATAGCAAACACAATCACGTCAAAAAAAATGCACATAAATTTCAATCATACTCAACCATCCCCCCTCTTGAAAAACCGGCAATCCCCTGATTGCCATAAATATAAAGAAAAGCAATTCAAACAAGGAAAAGGTAAGAAAACGTCCCTAAAAAATGAATGGTCGAGTCTTTTTCATTGAAGTCGCGCAATTTCACGTTCCCAGAGCCACGTGAATGGATTCGTCCTCAAAACATAACAACCAAAATAAAAATAAATAAAAATAAAAATAACGTTATCAGCAATAATAAATTTATTAGATCGTTGCTATGTCTCTTCAGCAAATCGTTGAACAAAATGGCTATCGAAAATCATTGCTTCCGCCCAGGGTAGCCGGTCGCCATGCGCAGGCGGCGTCGACATGGCGTCGACTGACGCGGGTCATCACACGCATCGACGCTTGCGTCAGTCGACGCGATAGCAGGTTGGCGAGAAGTTTTTACCGTCCGTATTCCAGTGATTTCCCAAAAGGTTTTTAACCATGGATAACTGCACAAAATCACAAGAAAAATAAAAACGTCCAAGGTGCAAGAAATACGAAAGAGCAAGGTGTACGAAAAATAAAATTTTATTAATTGTTGAGACAAAATACGTAGACAACCAAAATAAAAACAAAATTGCAATAAACTAAACAGGATAAGGTGGAAGGATAATTCCACGACTCGATTATGGAAAAACATAAATAGATAAATAATAGCAAGCCCCAAGAATCTAAGGGGATTTGGAACCCAATTGCTCTAACGCGACGATCTTCTTGCTAGCCTCTTCCAAGCACTGCTTCCAAAATCCCAAATTCCCCTCGTTCGCCGCGTTTCTCACATTAAAATCCTTGATGTGTCCCTCCAACTCCTCAATTCGCCGTAAGAGTGCAAACTTCTCCTCGCGGATTGCATGGTTACTTCGCAAGAAGCTTATTCCGTCTTGAGTCAAACTTTCTATCTCGGATTCCGCCTCCTTCAAGCACTCGTCCTTCATATCGATCTCACCTGATAATCTGAACATTTCCCATATCATCTCATTGTTGTCCTTAGTCAAGGTGGCAATCGTCTCTCGAGCTCGGAGAAGTGCATCGTGGAGCTCATTCTTGGTCATGGCACGTTCGTCAAGGTTTTCCCTCTGTTGTCCGAGGTCGTGCTCAATATCCCTTAAGCGTTGAATGGTGGTCCTTAGTTGAAGGTTCATATCCCTCAACCCATCGTTGATCTCCTCCGCCCTTCTCAATTCGTTCTTAAGAGCATCGATTTGGAGGGTATAGTTAATCTTATCCAATTGATAATCACCAACCAAATCGTCGCCTTCTCGACTTCATCATGTAGCTAGTCCACTTTCTCGTCGTGTTCCTCCCTCAGCATCCACCTCTTCTCGTGGTTTTTGGTGGTTCTTGGAATTGGCCTCATGGTAAGGAAAAGGGGTGGGGCGAAAATATTTTGGGGTAAAGAGATGTAGAGTTTTGAGAATAATGAAATTAAGAGTGAAAGGGTTTGGTTTATATAGGGATCAAAAGACCTGAAAAATAGGAATCCTAAATTCACCCAAATTAAAGATAAGGGAAAAGATATTAAGTTTCCTTATCTAATTAGAACTCCTTTAAGACAAAAGATCTTGTCCCCAATCTTGACAAATTTCGTGCAAATAAATCCCTAAAATTCACTCTCCTATTTAGAATAAAACTCCCAAAAATCGCAGCTAAAACTTACCAAAAATTTGCTCATGCGCACAGGTGGCGTCGACGCTGCGTCAGTCGACGCGCGCGCCCAAAAAACGTCGTTTCCGCGTCGATGATGCGTCAGTCGACGTGCTCGCCCAGGAAGCGTCATTTCTGCGTCGATCGACGCGGCTGCAGGCTGGTTTTCATGCGAATATTTTTACTCTTCAAATGATGAATTAACCTTATCCCGACCTAAATCCTGTTCAAACACTTACAAAAAGTAGAAAAAAAAAGAAATAACTAAAATAAAAGAAAATCAAAAATAAAGAAAATACAGTAGCTTGGGTTGCCTCCCAAGAAGCGCATCTTTTAACATCGTTTGCTCGACGTAACTGTACCGTGATTAAATTGCCATCGGAGGTGGGTCCACCATTGCCCACACGTCGCGATCTTGATTCGTTGACTCCCCGTCACGGTACAATTTGACGCGGTGCCCATTAACTTGAAATGTTGCGTCTCGTTTCTCATCGTAAAGGGTAGCAGCTCCAAACTCATTGATCTCTTTTATCACGAACGGTCCACTCCACTTTGATTTTAGTTTCCTTGGAAAAAGTTTAAATCTCGAGTTAAAGACTAGAGCTAACTTACCTACCTCCAATTGCTTGTTGACGTGTTTCCGATCATGGTAGACTTTGGTCATCTTCTTTTGCCTCCATGCAGTTTCATAGGACTCATTCCTTATCTCCTCAAGTTCAGTTAGTTCCAACTTTCTGTACTCGCCAGCCTCGTCATAATTCATGTTCAGTTTCCGAATTGCCCAACCAGCTCGATGTTCTAGCTCAACGGGCAAATGGCAAGCTTTCCCATAGATTAGGCGAAAAGGGCTCATTCCAAGCACTGTCTTGTAGGCTGTTCGGTATGCCCACAGTGCGTCGACAAGTTTGACTGCCCAATCCTTTCGACTCGGCCCGACTGTTTTCTCGAGGATGGCCTTAAGTTGACGGTTGCTCATTTCGACTTGACCAGACGTTTGAGGGTGGTAAAGCGTAGCTACCTTTTGTCGGACCCCATATTTTTTCATCAACTTTGCAAACGCCTTGTTACAAAAGTGGCTTCCTCCATCACTTATTATCGATTTCGGCACCCCGAATCTACTGAAAATATTTTCTTGGAGGAATTTGAGAACAACTTCAGCATTAGCTCTTCGAGTAGGGATTGCTTCCACCCATCTTGATACGTAGTCGACACCAACAAGGATGTACTCAAAATCTCCACTCTTAGGGAAAGGTCCCATAAAGTCTATCCCCCATACATCGAAATTTTCTACCACTTGGTTGGGTACCTGTGGCATTTCGTCTCGCTTACCTATGTTTCCGGTCCGTTGGCAGTTGTCACAAGTTTTGCAATATTCAAACGCATCAGCAAATAAACTCGGCCAATAAAATCCGGCTTGCAACACTTTAAACGCCGTCTTTTGAGCTCCAAAATGCCCTCCATGGTCATGGCAAATTTGGAGAATGCTCCCCATTTCGTTGTTCGGAATGCACCTCCTATTTAGACCATCCTTGCAGCGTTTGAAAACATCGGGATCATCCCATAAGTAGTCCCTGCATTTACTCAAAAATCTCTTCCGTTCTTAGTAGGATAAATGGTTAGGCACGATTTTGCAAACAAGATAATTCACAATATCACCGTACCAAGGAGTAATTAATTGCTCAAGATTAAAAACATTTTCATAAGGAAAAAGATCGTTAATCATAAACTTCTCCCCCTCATTCTCCTCAATTATCATTCTAGACAAGTGATCCGCCACAATATTTTCACAACCTCGTCTATCTTTTATTTCCACATCAAATTCTTGTAGCAACAAAATCCACCTAATAAGGCGTGGCTTACTTTGTGGTTTGGTAAACAAATGGCGTAAAGCAGCATGACAAGTGTGTACAATTACCTTAGCTCCAACTATATATGGTCTAAATTTGTCAAGCAAAAATACGACTGCCAATAATTCTTTTTCAGTTGTGGTATAATTATGTTGAGCATCGTTTAGCATATAACTAGCATAATAAATGACCCTAAGCAATTTTTCCACACGTTGTCCCAAAACAGACCCCACCGCCTYGTTAGAGGCATCACACATAATTTCAAAGGGCAAGGTCCAGTCGGGAGCAACAACCACAGGGGCAGACGTAAGACTCGCTTTTAATTCATCAAACGCATTCAAACATTCTTCATTAAAAATGAAAGGAGTATCTAAGGTCAAAAGTTTGCAAAGTGGACGACTTATTTTTGAAAAGTTTTTGATAAACCGTCTATAAAAACCTGCATGACCAGGAAAACTCCTAATCTCTTTAACTTCTCGAGGCAGAGGGAGAGTTTCAATTATATCGGTTTTTGCCTTATCAACCTCCAGCCCCTTTCTAGAAACAACATGGCCTAGAACAGTGCCACTTTTTACCATGAAATGGGATTTCTCCCAACTCAAAGTTAGATTTTTCTCAATACATCGTTCTAGAACTCTTGACAAATTAGACAAAAAATTATCAAAAGATGACCCAAAAACTGAAAAATCATCCATAAATACTTCAAGAAAATCATCAATAAAATCATTGAAAATTGAGAGCATGCACCTTTGAAAAGTCGCTGGTGCGTTGCACAGGCCAAAGTGCATTCTTTGAAAAGCGAATGTGCCAAAGGGGCATGTGAACGTTGTCTTGATCTGATCTTCCGGAGCGATGGCCACTTGATAGTAGCCCAAAAGGCCATCCAGAAAGTAGTAAAATTCGTGTCCTGCAAGATTGTCGAGGAGTTGATCGATGAACGGTAGAGGAAAATGATCCTTACGAGTGGCTGCATTTAACTTCCTATAATCGATGCACATACGCCATCCAGTGGTTAGTCGGGTTGGCACTATCTCACCCTTTGCGTTTTCGGCGATGGTGATGCCTCCTTTCTTTGGAACCACATGAATTGGGCTTACCCATTTGCTGTCGGAGATGGCGAAAATGATTCCTTCGTCTTTAAGCTTAAAAATTTCTTTCTTAACCACTTCATAAAGCATTGGTGTCAGTCTCCGTTGACTGTCCCTCACAGGCCTGGCATCGGGTTCCACCTCGATTCTATGCATGCAAGTCACGGGGCTTATTCCTTTGATGTCGCTGATGCTCCATCCTATTACCTCCTTGTGGTTGATTAATACCGCAAATAATTCCTTCTCCTAGTGCTCCGATAAGGCTGAGTAAATGATGAATGGTTTTGTTTCATTGGGCTCGAGGAAAACATACTTCAAGTGGCTCGGTAGCAGCTTTAACTCTATCTTTGGACCAAGTTCGGGTGCAGTGGCTATTTCACACAATTCTTCATCAAAGTCGTCAATCTCTTCATGGTCTTCGTCGATCTCATTCAAATTTATCTCTAACATCTCGGACACCCTGTTCAAAATTTTTGTGTCGTCCTCGACGCTTAACTCATCTAGCACGGTGATCCCCTTAAGCTCGAGAGGCAATTGGGTCCACAAACGAGAAATCTTCATTCATGTATGGCGAAGGAGTGTTGTGGATATCTTTCAGTGAAAATATGATTGTCTCGCCCATCACGGATAAGGTCATCCTCCCTTTGTGTACGTCAATTAGTGTACGAGAAGTGGACATAAATGGTCGACCAAGCAGAATAGTATGTTCAGTGCCCTCCTTCGGAACCTCGCCGACATCTAGTATGACGAAATTGACTGGAATCACAAGCTCGCAAACTTGAACTAAAACATCCTCGACTATGCCAAGTGGTTGTCTAATTGATCGGTCCACCAATTGTAGCCGCATCGTCGTTGGTCTCATTGTCCCAAATCAAATTCCTTATAAAGGGAATAAGGCATCAAATCGATTCCTCCCCCAAGGTCAAGCATGCCTCGTGCTGTCTGTCCGTTTCCCAAGGTGATGGTTATGCAGAAACTTCCAGGGTCTCTTTCCTTTTTGGGTAGAGGCCCTTTGCATATGGCGCTCACCTCCTTTGTTAACTTAACTTGTTGAAGTGTCTCGAGACGCCGTTCCCTCGCGACTAATTCCTTGAAAAATTTCACGTATGCGGGCATCGTCTTGATTACGTCTAATAGAGGAAGATTAATGTTGACGTTTTTGAGAAGATTATAAAGTTCCATGAACTTTTTATTCTCTTTTGCTGGGTGTAGGCGACTTGGGAAAGGAACCTTATCTTGAATAGTGATTGGCGATGCCTTCGGAGGCTTGGTGGAATCGTCATTTGTTACTGGAGAGGGTACTTGATTCGAGGACTTCCCTTTTAACGACCCAGGAATATACGGATTCGGTGACTTATGCATTTGGTCAACCGATTTAGGGTCATTGTTCGTGGGCAGCCCCTCATTTGCAACATCA
>BMAC01000699.1:454391-477331 GCA_014905375.1 Phtheirospermum japonicum | reverse complement strand
TTAATTTTCCATTAACACTTTTCTCTAATAAGGCATTATACACTTTCCATCTCTGTTCATTGGTCAGATTTTTCCTCTTTTTTTCATTGGAGACATTTAGAACTTTGTGTATATCAAATGGTAAGAAATAAGCATTGCAATAAAAAAAAACAAACATGTACTTATAATAAAATGAAAGAATGGACTATTTTATGAAAATTATAAATTAATAAAATAGTAGCCATCTTCTTCTCAAATTATTATATTGAGAAAAGCCATCAAATTAGTTATCTTCCAAAATAAAAAAAAACCCATCAAATTAATATATTGCAATTTTATATCTTGCCAAAAATAGCCATCAATTACGTAACCATGAATTTATGTCACACTTACGCATGATTTGGACTTGAATGAATTAAACTTCTTTTCTAAAATCTTATTTTTCCTTTTTTTTCCCGTCATTTCTTATTCTTTCTGTTCCGTCATTTTTTCCTTTTTTTCCGTCATTTCATCTTTTCTTTTCCGTCATTTTTTTCCATTTCTTTCGTCATTTTCTCAGTAGATAAGTTAAAATATCTCAAAATATTAGAGAACAAATATATAATTCTAGTAGATGAATGGTACTCTTTAGATTAAATGAGAATTACTCAATCAATAATAGTTTTCCTTGTCCAACTCCAATATTGGAGACTCGAACTCTTGATTTGGTTCCACATTCAAGTCAAGTAATAAAGTTCCTTGAGAAATCCGTGGAATTATCAATAAAACCGAATCATCTATCTCTCATTCAATAAAAACCCCGCACTCTCATGATTTGGACTCTCTATATTTATTGGAGTTACATTCAAGTCAAATGAGAATTTAGGATTATTATTAGTATTACTGGAACTGGAAGCCATGTGTGTTTGATGTTTAAATTTTTATTCATCAGTTTAAATGTATATATGTAATGAAGCATCAACAATTTTAATTTTGGCTCGATTGAAAATTTTGAATATTGAATCAAAATTTACATATCAGTTTCATTTAGCTCCAAAATTGCTCATCACTATGGGTTAATCAATCATTTTAGTATTTTTCTTAATAAGTGTGCTTATAACGTGACCTACATAATGAAACATAGAGAGTATATGACAATTGCCCCTTAACGATAAAGAATACCTTGCTTATAATTTTATTTAACGTTAAAGAATACCTTGCTTGAGGTACATTCATCCGATTCTCCACCATAAAAGGAAGTTGACACGAGAAGAGGCGGTGATTTGTGGCCCACCCAGTAATCTTCTCCGTCTCTGTCACAAAACAAAAGTAGTTGATGGGAATTAGGCCAAAAATAATTATTACACATATTATTTCGCAAGTACAACTTGACGGGACACCGGGAATTTAGGCTATCAATATACTACTACGCCCTGGTAATGATTTATATCAGGTTCAAACTAAAAATATATAACAAAAATCTCCAAATTTTACTTAATGAACAAATAATGCAGTTCAGTACCTGCCCGACTGAACCAAAACGGTAGACAATATTTTCCCCAGTGCCGTCAGAATTTGGAGCCACCCAATAAGAATCAAAGGCCACTCCACTAACTTGACAACATCAAGCACAAGATTTGCTAATAAATAGGTTGTAATTTCTCATTTTCTTACCCTCAAAAATTACATCCAGCGAGTTCCTTTAAAAACAAAATGACATGAATAATAATAATAATAATGGGTTAATTTAATTTTGCATCATTCTATGCTATGTGAATGCAATTTGAAGTGAGAATAATTCAACCGGCCATTGAATTAAAAATATGATATTTTATAATTTTGTACCTCGAAGAAAGATTAATGCGATATTTTATATAAGTCGACAACCATGTATAAACTACTTACCCATGAATTGTGCCCTTCGCCCCATGCAACAATCTTTTTATCTTCCATACTCCACACTTGCACTAAATTATCCTCTCCTCCAGCTAAATGTATTTTCCATCCGAGCTATCGTTTCAAATTTCAACTCCATCAGTCAAACCATATCAACAAATTTTATAATTCTGAAAATAGCAAAAACAAAATTTCAACTCACCTCCAAGCACAACACAAAAGAGCACCGTAATAGCTTTTTCCACCGCAAATAAGCTCATTGGTTTTGTAGTCAAACACTCGGAGGTAACCTGTATTCATCGATTTTTCCAGCCTATAAATAATGACGGACAATTTAATATAAAATATTTAAATATGGAAATCACGGTTAAATAGTGACAATACCATCCCTTCCTACTGTTGTTATATAAGCCCCGTCTGCTGAAAAAGCAATTCCGTTATCGAACCCTGGCATATGTGCCATCTGGCAACTGGATTCTGCATTAAAAAAAAAAAAAGGAATTTCAGAATGAATTAAACTAAATAAATAAATAAACAAATAATGATATGGAACCAGTTTTAAAAATATGCAGTACCTTACTCATGAACTACTATACCAATAGTTTTAAAACTGAGTAATAACAAAAATCAAGAAAAATGTAAAGAAGTGAAATTTACACAGCACAGAAAATTACAAAGGTCAAAAATATATAATGCCCAATTTTCCTTTCAACCAATTACCATTACTCATGAACCCTCATAACCATTGTACATTCTAGATAAAAATGTAGTCACAAAATTAGTAAAATAGGAGCTAAACCCAACATGTAATAAGCAAAAGAGACCATATGTAGAAAGACGCGCAAGAAAAATCTTTAAATCCGCCTTAACTTTCAGCTTACTAAAAGCCAGATATTTACACATCCCTTCAAGAAACGTGTTTATCCATCCTCTCAGCTTGTTCTCATTATTACACTCTTTCGATGGCGGGTTACTGATCGAGCTTTTCTCACTACTGATCAGCGAGTGTCGGCCCAACGGCCAGATTACGGGCTTTACGGCTCGGCGCCTCATCAGGAAATAAGCCGATTCCACTTTCCAGAAATTTTCATCAGCCGAGAGCCTTTCGAGAGAGCAGTTTCTTGATTTCCATTAGGGATTTCTAAATTCTCGTGTTCGTCCACGTGGTTGCCGGGCTCTAGGCCTGGCCTGTTCCATTTTCTCGAGCCCGAGAAACCGGAATCGTCGTCGTCCATTGTCATGTTTGTTAATTGGGTATTTAAAGGCAACTTCTTGGGTGGGTCTGGATCTGAATTTGAGCCCTCTTTTAATTTAAGAGCCGTTTGTAGCTCTGTAGCTTCATCTATGTCTGATGATATAAACGAGACCGTCTTGTTCAAGCTATCCGCAGCGTCTTGTTTTCTTTGTTGGAGCATTAGGAGAAATTTGAGTAACAACTCTTGTTCTTCTATCTCTTCTCGGAGCTCGATCACAACTTCTCTTTCTTCAATGTCGATTCTTGGCTCGTTCAAGAATTCACTTTGCAGAAGCTCGCTATTCGAAATAATGTTGGGAAAAAAAAGGATAGGCAAATCCATATAACATCTGAAAGGGGAGGAAAATCAGAGTCAATATCAAAAAAAGATCTTGAAAATCCTAATCAGAAACCTCACTTATACAGACAATATCAAAACCCTAAACAACATATTTTTTAATATTCATTTCATCTTTCAAAATCAAATCTCAGGACTCCAGAAACCATGAATATCCCAAACCAAACGCAGCCTTAGGACTCCTATAGACAAACAGCTTTTGAAGACTAATTGATGTCTATAGAACTCAACTCACCTACATGCATGATCAAAGAAACATCAACTTTTGCTCATGAATCAAAACAAGAAACACAATTAAAAACAAAAAACAAAAAAACTCACCCCATCTTAGGACGGCTACTCGGGTCCGGATGAAGCAACCATAAGCAAAATGAAGCTTTCTCCATGGTCGAGCTTTTCTCCTCTACCGACCCAAAATTGCAAAACAGCTACTCAAATAATAAATAGAAAACATAATCATACATCAGTAACAAATCACTCAAACAAGTCTATTTATTATATCTAGCAAACCACTCACTAACCTCAAACAGTAACAAGTCTACTTATTTGGGTCACACTCATGATGCGCAGACCCCTTTTTCTCTGAAAACTTTCTGTCAGGCATTTTATAACATATATTGGAATATACGTTCTCGAATGTCTCATATTCTAGAATGTATATTCCAATATCCGCTCTAGAAGGTCATATTTTAGAACGGATATTTAAATATACGTTCTAGAAGGTCATATTTTAGAACAGATTTTGGAATATACGTTCTAGAATGTCTCATAATTCTAGAACCGATATTAGAATATACGTTCTAAGGTCATATTTTAGAACGGATATTAGTATATACGTTCTAGAATGTCTAATATTCGAGAACGGATATTAGAATTCCTCAGATTTACGGATTCGCAGGGGCCTCAGGCCCTACGCAGTTGACTGACAATGAATTATTAATAAATACAAAGACACTCTGCTCATTAATGGAGGAAGACTGTACTTTATCCTTCGCATCGTCCAACACATCTTCCATACCTGCAATGGCAATGGGGAGAGGCATCTCCTTTTCCACTCCATCGACCAACCCAACAGCAGTTGAATTATCAAGATTAAGTTTAGCCAAAATACCTGAATTTGACGAGGCTGAATTTTCATCGTATTGTTTCAAGAGCTTTCAATTAGTTTTCTTGTTTTACCCTTTCTTCGCCATGGGGAAAAATCCCCTTCTCAGGTTTCCGGAATTTCAGAACCAAGGTCACCGCAGCGTGTTTTGAGAAAAAAAAAAGAGGAACGAAAATTAGGTCTCGAACAGGCAAGTCGCGTATGATTTTACGGCCGCTTATATTTATTTTATTTACTGTATTTTAATATTTTTCAATATAATTTTTCACATCGAATTTAGAAATAACTGATGTAAAGTATTTTAAATCACGTCGATTTTTAAATGAACCGACGTGGGATTTTACTAATCACGTCGATTTAATTAAAAACGGACGTACAATGGTTTACATCGGTTTATAAATAACTGATGTTAAATTTCAGAAATTAAATCCCTATTTGTAGTAGTGATATCATTTATTTTCAACATATAAATTTCAACAATTTATTTTTAAAATAATACCTAATAACTTATTAGCTCCTAAAACATCTTGTAAAATGTAAGAGCTAATAATATTTTTTGAATAAGGTTAATCAAACACCATCTGAAAACTATCACTCTCTGGACATATAAATCTTAACATCTTAAATAAGTTGTAAATGAGTCGAGCCTAACTCGAGCTCTAGTTGGGGGTAACTAAAGCTCGACAGAAACTTAAACACCTTAAGCGAGTCGTATAGCTCAAGCTCGATAGATATGTGTGAGCTCGCTTCGATTACTAATTTAGAGTTTGAGTACGAATCATTTTTAAGATAATAAAATACATTATATGTTATATATATGTACAAACATCAATAATATATATATAAATACATATATACACTATTGACTCTACGAGTTTTGTTGGTGGAGTTGTTCCAGGAAAAAGAATTGAAGAACCAGACTTGGTTGTTGCTGGTGTTTTGGTTGAGTTGGGTAGTGAGTGGAACGCTGATTTGGCTATTTCTTTCGTTCCTTTGGATTTGGCTATTTCTTTTTGGAGCTCTTCAAGGCCCGCCCTCACTAAATGCCAAAGTGAGTAATTGCAACAAGCTAACAATTACTAAAAACCCAAAAGGGCCAGAAACTAATTTCAAACATAATGGGCCGTCTATAACCCATTTAATCTTCCTCTTCTTCCCTTTTTGTGTCTCAGCCTCATCATCTATAATCTCATTCAATTTCAAACTCCCCTTCTGCATGTACATGACAATACTGTCTCGATATTGAAATCCTTGTCTGCAAGGATCGATATGCAAGAATTTCTTCAGTAAAAACTTAACATCCTCCCAAGAACTCATATCCCCGTGCAGATTTACCAAATGCACTCGGACTAGTTCAACTTATAAATTCCCCCGCTTAACCACTCCGGGACCTCAGAGCTAATTTTCTTCTTCAGTAATGATACATGAATAATGGGATGTATTTTCGATCCCTCTGGCAAGTCTAATTTGTAATCCACATTTCCCACTTTCTCAATCAGAATGTAGGGTCCGTAATATTTGGCGAATAACTTCAAGTTTGTTCTAAGCTTAAAGGAGTTCTGGCAAAAATAATGCAGTTTGTAAACTTTATCCCCAATTTAAAAATTGCTATATACGCGCTTTTTGTCCGTAAAAATTTTCACGTGGTTTTGTGCTTGCATCCTTTCCCCATGACTTAGGTAGTCCTTCAAAATGTGTGTCCGGGATTTTTAGGAACTTGGATAAGATTGTGGATCAGTCTTGCTTACCTTGAACATATCACAACTTTTCACTAGCCTTCAAACATCTAACTTCATTTTAGGTTAGTAGATAACCCCTTTTATCCTCATATAAGTCTAATTTACCCCTGAGTGATCCTATAGGTTGAGCCATTCATTGCTTTATTAAAATTCATGGTCTAGAGTTTAAAATCATTTAAAATCATCAATTGAAATTGTTGGGTGTTTAATCTACAAGTTGGATTGACAACCCCAACTCCTAGGTTAAGTGTTCGATGAAATACCAATTGGTCGTGGAGATGATTTTAGAGCCCTAGACCCCCATTTTATAAATCTATTCAAAATCTTTGATTTCATTGTTCGTCGTTTAAGTCAACGTCTTGGTTACCACAATTTTACAAACCGAATTTGACCGAGTGTTTCGATTAGCTTTTTCATTATTTTTTCCTTCGTGAAATCAAACACGAAAACCACCTCCGATAAGTCTTCCATGAGAGATTCGACTCGAGTCAACTTATCACTTACAAATGCTCCGTTCTCTTGCGGACGAGCTTTTTATTTTAATAAAAAGTAAGTATAAAAATTTTGATTCAAAATAGTTGAGCCGCTCCAAAAAGAATTGTGCAATAATCCTATCGCCTCAAATCGCGTGATGTAGATTTTCTTGATTAACAAACTTCGAAAACAAATAAGCAACAAAATAAATAATAAACTAACTAATTTTTTTTTCTTTTTTAGAAGTCATTGGAAGAATCGTCGTCGACGTCCATCTCTGGCTCAGACTCGGTCGCTTGAGAGGGAAAGGCATCGTCGAAATGCTCCTCGAGGCGAGAGAGACGAGATTTGATCTTTCGAAGGCTTTGTTGACTACTTGCGTGATTAAAATCGGTTTTCTCATCCATCAACTGAAGCTTCTCGAACATTTTCGTCTGGAATGCCCGATTCTCCTCGAAGAACCGATTCCAATCGGGGCTCGGGCCCGAATCGATTTGAGGAGTCGTTTGTGGGGCATCCTCGTCATGCTCGTCGGTAAGTCACGACGAGGATCCACCCTGTCCGGTGTTTTGTGCTTTCACCGTCGGGACGCACGTCAATGAGAGATTCAAGGCCCCGAGAGGCACAAGACTCCCTGACCTTTTCTCCACAATATTGTGGAGTCCGCTCAAGATCAAGGGATAAAGCTGGGGCCAACGACCATTGAAGAGGCATTGAAGCACGAAAAGTTCCGCCTTTATCACGTTTGTGGCCTTCTACTTACACAAAACCACATGCATCAAGATCTTATAAGTGTCGTACACGACGTCATCATGAATACTCGTACAAGGATACCTGGTGCGATTTCTCAGTAGCACACTTGCAATGCCGACCCAAAAGCGACCGTCGTCGAATTCATTATCTTGGGGGATCGGGTGGACACTCGCGCTTCACAACCCAAAAATTCTGTCAAAATCTCGCTCGCCAACCCTAATGTCGTTGCCATCCAATCAACATGAGAACATACTATCGGCAAGAACTTTTAGTGTAGAAAAGAATTCGAGCATGAGCTCGCGAAAATCGATCAAGTCCATCTGGGTGAATCGGGCACAACCAAGCATTTGGATATACTAAAGGATGTTGGCATGGTGTTCCGACCCTGCTTGAGCCAATGCCTCAATTTCATCTAGGTCGATGACTCGGTGGGACACAAATTCCCAACCGTTGATTGCCATGAAAGTCTTCCCCTCCTCCTTATCAAGAATCGGAAATGGAGCACCGTATTTTCCCGAGATGTCTTTCGTTTTTCCAGCCTGAGACATGGTTATAGGTGTAAGATTGATAGTGGTTTAAAAAGGAGGAAAAATTTAAAGTTTGGGTTCTTTGAGGAATTTTTTCGAATACTTGGTGTGCGTGTTCGAAAGATGGAGAATTTGAAGAAAATTAGAATCAAAGCCCCATCTCAAACTCAATCAATCAACAACATTGTGCCTCAAGGATGCGGTTCAAGTGAATTACCTCAATGAGTGGGCTCGTAATTAGAATCGTAAATTCCCCTCTCCTATTTGGTTAAATTGGAGAAGAATAGAGGAATGTGGATTTGGTGTTGGCGATTCTCTGGATTCAATGAAGTTGATGTTGTTATTGTCGGAAATTCATGAGTTTTGTTGGAAAGTTGATGTTGGAATGGAAGGATAAGAAAAGTAGAGGAGCTCGTCGGTGTGTAAGGTTTTGTCTTTGTGAAATTGTGAGAAAGTGAAAAACAAGAGGGGGAGGGGTGGTTTTTAAAAGAACCTCAAGGGTAAGGGGTTATCTGAGGGTTCGGGTTGAAAAACCTAGATTTTAAGTCACAAGTCGAGTGGATTTCGGATCAGTGTCGACTGGTCGTCGATCAACCGGTGGATCGACGGTCAGGACAGAGAGGTCGTCGACCAATGTCATCGATCGACGATGGATAGACACCGATAGTGTAATGGCGTCGACGCCGGTCGTCGATCGATGACAGCTTCCCCTCGCCTCGTTTGCACTCAAATGATCAATGTTTTTCAACGAGAACTCCTCCAACTATTCTAAAAATAAATCAAAACATAACAAAACACGAAAAACAATGAAATGTTACAGGAGAAAATATACAGAAATCGCAAAAGGATACAAAAGGCTTGGGTTACCTCCCAAGAAGCGCCTGTTTAACGTCCACAGATTGACGACTCATACGATCGATGATATCTGGGATCCAAGAAGAGATGACGATCGTTCTATGCCTTAGTATTCTACAAGAGCAAGAGTGGGCGATTAAAATCACAAATGTGGACACGGAAAGCAAGTCGTAGAGTAAGAGAAATGAAGACTTGAACTCGCGTTAGAGGTCGGAAACGCTAGTAATCGATCACTACGAAGATATCAGAAGTCAATCGGAGCACGGGGTGATCCACGATCACTGGAATAACTAGGGAATACGTTGAACAAACAGCATAACCATCGACCAATCCGAACTCCTTCATTTCTTTGGTATCCCCCTCAACATTCAAAAAATACTTAATTCCATATTCGGGCATAGGGGAGGGCGATTGGGCTCCTTCTCGACTATCTCTTCCACCACCTCAAAGTTAAGATTTAACAAAGGTTCGGGTGGCACAAGAAGAGGCTCGGACATCTCAACATCTCCCAAATCTGGCCCCACGCTATCATCCTCACAGAGATCAAGTAAACTCAAATTTTCAACACCCACCGGAAACTCCAACGATAACACCCCGACACTCCTATCGAAATCTCCATCAATTAGCACATATCTCCCAAATGAGCATTCAAGCTCGAATTATCAACATCCAAGGTGGGCTCCACCACATCAAAAACCGGCAACTCATCAAAAGGGAGCCATTTCACCTTATCACCAATAACCAAGTAAAGATCATTATCGAGTGGGGCATCGGAATGAAAGTAGATTTGTTGGTTGTCCTTCTCGTTCGATAATTTTGCTATAAAAGCTGTTATTCCTATCGTCATCTCCATATTTTTCATAGTCTTAGAAAGGTCATTTACTTACACAGTCACTTTCGAAAGGTCATTTACCTGCACAATCAATAGCGTAATTCTGTCCTCGTGACGAATGGTTTCAGCTACTTGATTTTACTGTCACACCAACAACTGATCGTCTGTTTTCGCTTTCCCACAATTTCACAAAGACAAAACCTTACACACCGATGAGATCCTCTTCTTTTCTTATTCCTTCCACTCCAACATCAACTTTCCATCAAAACTCACAAATTTTTGGCAATAACAACATCAACTTCATTGAATCACCAACACCAAATTCACATTCCTCTATTCTTCTCTAATTTAACCAAAGAGGGGAGGGGAAGTTACGATTTCGATTTCGAGCCCACTCATTAAGGAAATTCGCTTGAACCGCATCCTTGAGACACAATGTTGTTGATTGATTGAGTTTGAGGGTGGGTGGGTGGGGGGGCTTTCATTATAATTTTCTTCAAATTCTCCTTCTTTCAAACACGTACACCAAGTGTTCGACAAAATTCCTCAAAGAACCCAAACTTGAAATTTTCCTCCTTTTTAAACCACTATCAATCTTACACCTGTAACCATGTCTCCGGTGGGAAAAATGAAAGACATCTCGGGAAAATACAGTGCTCCATTTCTGATTTTTGATAAAGATGAGGGGAAGACTTTCATGGCAATCAATGGTTGGGAATTTGCGTCCCACCGAGTCATCGACCTCGATGACATTGGGGCACGGGTTCAAGTAGGGTCGGAACACTATGCCAACATCTTTCAGTATATCCAAACGCTTGGTTGTGCCCGATTCACCCGGATTGACTTGATTAGTTTTTGCGAGCTCATGCTTGAATTCTTTTCTACGCTGAAAGTTCTTGCTGATAGTACATTCTCATGTCGATTGGGTGGCAATGACATTCGGGTTGGCGAGCGGGATTTTGAAAGAATTTTTGGTTTGTCGAGCGCGGGTGTCCACCCGATCCCCCAAGATAATGAATTCGACGAGGGTCATCTTTAGGCTGGCATTGCAAGAGTGCTACCGAGAAATCGCACTAGGTATCCTTGTATGAGTATTCTCGAAGACGCCATGTACGTCCCCTATAAGATCTTGATGCATGTGGTTTTTTGAAAGCAGGAGGCCACAAACGTGATAAAGTCGGAACTTTTCGTGCTTCAATGCCTCCTCAATAGTCTCCAGCCCCGGCTTTGTCCCTTGATCTTGAACGGACTCCATAATATTGTGGGGAAAAAGCCAGGGAGCAAATCTCCATGCCTCTCATTCGCCCAATACATAACCGGCCTCGCCCGTCACTTCGGGTACGACCCGACCCAAACGGTCTTGTGCCTCTCGGGACCTTGAATCTCTCGTTGATGCACGTTCCAACATCAAAAGAACAAAACACTGGACAGGGTTGATCCTTGTCGTGACTTACCGACCTCCTCAAACCGATTCGGGCCCAGCCCCGATTAGAATCGGTGATTCGAGGAGAATCAGGCATTCTAGATAAAAATATTCGAGAAGCTTCAGTTGATGGATGAGGAAATCGATACTAATCACGTAAATAGTCAACGAAGCCTTTGAAAGATCAAATCTTTTATCTCTCGCCTCGAGGAGCATTTCAACAATGCCTTTCCCTCTCAAGCGATCGAATCTCAGCCAGAGATGGACATCGACGATGATTCTTCCAATGAGTTCTTAAAAAAAATTAGTTAGTTTGTTATTTGTTTTGTTACTTGTTTGTATTCGGAGTTTGTTAATCAAGACAATCTACATCACACGATTCAAGACAATGGGATGATTGCATAATTCTCTTTGGAGCGGCTCGACTATTTAGTCTTCAGGGATGTTTTTTTACTCCTTTCCTCTTTTGATTTGATTTTTATATGTACTTATGGCAATTCGGGGATTGCCGGATTTTTAGAGGGGGTAGGATAGTTGAGTAGTGATTTGTATTTTTATTTGTGCAATTTGAATTTGTTGTTTTGTAATAGCTAGTATTTGAACGTGATTGATTGCTATTTCTGCGCTTATCTGTGTTTGTCTGGTTTATCCTGTCAAAGTTGACTGTTTGTGATTTGAGGTTCCTGCTTTTGAGCGTGTATAAGTGTACAAAACTTTTAAAGTTATTATTTCTATATGTTTTAAAATGGTACTTGGATGCAAATGATTTCGCAAAACCTTAAAAGCAGCGTTAATTCAAAATCTCTAAATGTAAAAGCCTGTGAGTAGTCTGAGTGTTTATCATCTTTACATGTACTTGAGTAGGTTCTATTTTGAGATCTTTTTGAAATCGCAGTGTGTAGTTAGCTTTGAATATGACGATTTGGCACGAAAACTACACTTATTCCGGTTATATCCAGATATATTAGCCACTATAAATTTCGAATGAGCCCCTCATAGCCAAATATCCATTTCTTATAGATTTGAGTTTGAAAGAAAAAGCGTATCATAAGCTTCAAAATTGTTAAGTGGTTTGTTCATAAGTCAGTTTTGGGTTTCGAGTTGAGATATAACCTAAGTATAAAGTCTACGTTATGAGAGTTAAGTAAGGTTTCGTTTGAATGAGGTGAAGCACATTGCTTCATGATTAGAATAGTTTGGTGAGTTATTGATCATGTTAGATTGTGAGTTAGCCACACGACCTATATATTTCATACCCATCCAAAGAGCCTACATTACAACCCGTTAAAGACCTTTTCCGATTCTTTGTTACTTACACTCTTATTATGCGATGAAGAAGTTTTTGATTTTTAGTGCTTATTTATTGTGCATGTATATTGGTGATTTGAGTGAATACACGTCCCCAATAAAAATACTTGAGTGGTTTTGAGCTTGCGCATATATATTAACCTTTGTGAGGATGCATGATTTTATTTTTGGAGCGTCTATGTAATAAGGGTTTATCGTTTGAGTTTGCATTGAAATTCACTATATTTTCAAAATAATCTATGTAACATGACACGACTCTTTGCTTGAGCTTGTTTGTATACTTGTTATTCTTTGGAATTATCGTTTGTTCGAGGACGGACAAACCAATAAAGCGTGGGGTAGTTGATTAGTATGCGTTTGTTTTGATGTTTATATATATATATATATATATATAGGTAGTATTTTTAGTTGGATTTGTTATTAATTTTGGTATAGGTTGGTTAGATTGAGCATAATTTCATATTTCTGTATCTCCGGCTTATTTTACTGTGTTTTATATTTATTTCAGGGATCTTGAAGCATTTTGGTTTTGAGATGGACGAGTGTGGGCCTACGAGTGGAGTTTTAACAATATTGGGCCCCGATTTGATGTATTGTAACTGACATTGGGCTTGTTATCTACACTGGTTTACCCAGTGCCAGCACATATTCGGGAATTTAGAGCCCTCGCCCATAAAACAAATAGGCCCACTTCCGTGCCTTTAAAAGGAGAGCAGCGACAACAGCCAGGAAGGGGGGGGGGACGTCCAGCAGCACGAGACCTTCTCGGACCTCTTGGGGCTGACAAATCAAGAGTGTTCTTGGCTTTCTTTCATCTACCTTTCGATTTCAAATTCTATTTTCTTAGTTTTAGTAGATCTTAGATAATTTCTTAGTTTTAGTGGATCTTAGATTGATTAATTAGTAGATCTTAGTTTCATTTCTTGTTTGAACGATGATATTCTCATCCGTTAATTAGTAAGTTTTCAGTTTCTCAATTTTATTATTCGAATTTCTTATTTGCTTCATTTATGAGTTTTCTTGTGAGTTGGTGATGTTCTTGATCTGTAATTGTGTTTCTTGAAATTTCTTATGGTTTGATTCTTAGAAATTTATATGATAATAATTGTTGTTATTCAAAACTCCATTGATGCTTTCTTCAAGCTTTTCATAGTTAATCGTGTTCATGATTGCTTTGAGATTGTATTATTGGATTTTTGATGGTTGTTGGTTAAAATTCACGGGTCTAGAGCTTATAATCATTTAGAACCATCAAAAGGTTATAGTCAACGAGAAGGAATTGACTATGATGAAACCTTTTCTCCAGTTGCGAAAATCAAGTCTAGTAGGATTTTACTTGCTATAGCTGCATAATATTATTACCATATTTGGGAGATGGATGTTAAAACCTCTATCCTCAATGGTGAATTGATCGAAGAAGTGTATATGATACAACTAGAGGGTTTTACATCTGAACCAAAACCCAAAGCGGTATGCAGCTACAGAAGTCTATTTATAGACTTAAACAAGCCTCTAGAAGTTGGAATATTTATTTTGACAAAGAAACCACATCGTTTAATTTTGTCAGAAACAAAGAAGATCTATGCGTTTATAGTAAACGCACTATATGGAGTATTGTTTTTATCATTATATAGGTTGATGACATATTGATAATTAGAAATGATACCCTTATCATGCAATAAGTAAAGGATTGGTCGTCCATCACCTTCATGATGAAGGACTTGGGTGAAGCTTGTTATATTCTTGGAATTAGGATCTACCGAGATAGACCTAATAGAATATTAGGGCTTTCATAGTCCATGTACATAGATAAAAGGTTAAGATGATCCTCTATGGAAAATTCCAACATGGGATATATTCCAATGAGTCATGGTATCAAGTTATCAAAGAAGGATGGTCCTTCTAATGATAAGGAACTTGAGCGCACGAAATGGATATCATATGCTTCAACAATAGGAATCATGTATATTTGCACAAGGTCAGATGTGGCCTATGCACTTAGCCTGATGGCAGATTTCAGCAGAATCCTGGGGAATAACACTGGAAAGCAGTCAAGAGTTTTCTTAAGTATCTTAGAAGACCTAAAGAATATTTCTTAGTCTATGGTGGACAAAAGGAACTGGCAGTTACAGCATACACTGATGCTAGTTTCCAAACAAATCATGATGACTATAAGTCATAATCTGATATGGCTTCCAATTTCAATGATAGGGTAGTAAGTTGGATTTGTTCCAAGCAAACTACTGTCGCTGATTCTGTAAATCGAAGCTGAGTACATTGCTGCATAAGAGGCAGCTAAACAAGTTGTCTCGATATATAAATTATTAAGGAATTAGGGGTAGTTCCTTGCATCAATATCGTTGAATTGTGACAAAATTGTAATATTGTGCTAGCAAAGGAACTGAGATCCATGAACAGTAACAAGCATGTACTAAGACTCTACCACTTGGTTAGGGAGATGGTGGAGATAGGAGAAATTAAAATAAATTGTGCTCAAAGCCATCATGTTCTGGGTAACGTGATGAGCATTTTATAAACTTGAATATTGGATATAAAGGTGCTTGACTCTAGGCGAAGTGGGAGATTGAAAGTATAAATGTCCTCGATACAATCAGATTTAAAGACATTATACTTGATCAAAATTATTATATATATCGTTATATATATGGCAATACATTTATTGAATTATTATTTTGATTGTTTGTGATAATTCATATAAATATTACCATAGAGTTAATGTTGTCATTAATATGGCGAGATATCATTGATTGAACATTGCTCTTAAAATAGTCCCGGCGAATGATTATCAAGATTGAGATATTGATAATATAATATATGTCGGCATGTGGTCTACATCACATTCTTAGAGAATGCAGTTAGTCTCACGACTGCGAATAATAGTTATTCGTGATGGACACATGGATAGTTTAGAGTGTATTGGTAAACCCTACTGATAAGTTATTTATTGTATGTCTATAAATTTATCAGTGTATATAGCGTGTGATAATCCTTTAACTCAAGATCAATACGCACCTTGTTTACTGAGTGATATACTTTGACCATGACCAATGCTTGCACTCCTTTCCGGGGTAGATATAACTCGTGTTGGGTACATCATGATGTAAATGAAGGTGGTAGTTGAGTCAAGAAAGAATTCATTTCTCGATTGGAATTTCGTGAGAGATCACTCATAATCTCCATATTAGGTCGACTAAAGTCATTGGCTAATGCAAAAGACATATTCAATTTAGTAGTTGAGTATGGCCTAATTGTCGACTAATAAAGATGAGATAAATTGATTAAGTTATTGATATAGACATTTGCACTAGTGCAGTAGAGACATTATCGAACAGATAAATAGACAATCCTGAACGGATTCTGCTGCGTTCTAGATACAACAATTCTAAAAAGTCTAACTTTTTAGAACTACTATTTTTTATCCGTTCTAGAAAGTTAGACTTTCTAGAACGGTTATTTACCCGTTTTAGAAAGTTTATTACCCATTCTAGAAAGTCATCTTTGCGGTACTAGGAACAACTCATTAGAACTGATTTTAAAAATTCCGTTTTTAAAATCTATTTTCTAAAACTGATTTTAAAAACTATGTTCTGAAAAGTTTATTTTCTAAAACGGATTTTAAGAAATACATTCTGAAATATCTACTTTCTAGAATGGATTTTAAAAAATATGTTCTTCAAAGTCTTTTTTCTAGAATGGGTGTACAAAAGTTACCTTTTAAAAAGTTTAAAAAATTTTAAAAAAAATTAAATGAAAGCAGGAATACACCAAAATCACTAATAATAAATATTATGAATATATTAATTATATCACCAAAAAATACACCAAAATTCAATAACAAATATTGATCATTCTTATTTTCCAGTCATCAAAAATCATTGTCAACTATCAACATCACACAATTCTACCTTTAATTTCAACTAATAAAAAAAACCAGACACAAAATAATAATAATAATAAGAAGAAGAAACAAATGCACCGCTTGATGATGCTGGCACCGCGATACCTCATCTTGGATGTCACTTGCTTGACAATTTGTAATATTCTATAATTACCTTCAAAAGAGCAATCCAGCATGCTATTTCTAATGCCTGGGCATTTTCATCAATAATAACCAAATCGAACAAAAACGCGTCCAACTTCTTAGACGACACACCAATCATCAAAATAGAAAAAAAAAGTTATTTTGAAAATAACTCATTCTATGATATTGATAATTCAGTGTAATGCAATTTTGCAGGATATACTTTTTGAAGTAAGTATAGCTAAAGGACCTAATAGCATGGTAATATGAACCGAGGTACTAGACAAAAAGTATTACTCTTTCATACTCTTCAAGCCAGCTTTCCTCTTCAGATGCCTGCCTCCATTTCTCCACCTTATACATAATATCCTTTCTGCTTTGGGCCTGTTCTTTGGCATTTGCAACTTGATCATCCATACTCGATAAAAGGTTAGAAAGATCAATACTACCTGCAGTTGCACATTGAAGTAACATTAAAATGATACTCCCAGAGCAGATATTGTTGGGGATATTGGATTTGGTGAAGTTATTTTTAGTAGTTTTGACCGAATATTCCAAATGTAGACGGGTCGTTAATTGTGTAAACGAACGTCAAATTATTAATCTACGTTTTGAGTAGATTATTCTGGTATATTTACTTTCACAAATCCGTATTTGGGTGAGTGAAAAGTCAGTGACCAAGGTTGGACATTTGGAAGTTAATGAGGGTATGGAATTTCCTAAGTTGATAGGAAATGTCCTATATATGAATGTTATTCATTATTTTGTGGAAGTCAAATTATTAGAGATGGTGGATCGCAAACTATTTAATTCCTGGGGATTTAATTAGTTTGGGCCTCTTTTGGAAGCTTCTAAGTCTTTCTTATTGAGTAAGATAAGGAGATTGGCTTGTATTAGGAATTCTAATTCCTATAGATTTCCTACCTTGTTTAAGGGTCCCTCATATCTATAAATATCGCATACATGTCATAATCCTACCTGCCTCACGCATCATATAGTTTGCAGTTAGGATTTGCTCAGTTGTCTGCCCAATTCTCGTTCGCCAGGTTGACTGGATTGTCTGCTCCGTCCAGCTCCACGTCGTTGTATCTTGGGAGGTCATTGCTATCAAACCGTGAGCACGTAGTTTATAATCCTACCTGCCTCACGCATCATATAGTTTTGCAGTTAGGATTTGCTCAGTTGTCTGCCCAATTCTCGTTCGCCAGGTTGACTGGATTGTCTGCTCCGTCCAGCTCCGCGTCGTTGTATCTTGGGAGGTTCATTGCTATCAAACCGTGAGCACGTAGTACGGGGCAATAAGAATTTTAAGCGCAATTTGCTCAGTTGTCTGCCCAATTCTCGTTCGCCAGGTTGACTGGATTGTCTGCTCCGTCCAGCTCCGCGTCGTTGTATCTTGGGAGGTTCATTGCTATCAAACCGTGAGCACGTAGTACGGGGCAATAAGAATCTTAAGGAAAGAGTTCGCTCGTCTCGACGGTTAACTTTTCCTTTCGTTTCGTTATTTAATTATATTATATATTTATTATGTTTATATATAATGTATYTGCTCGATTGCTCGATTGTGTTAGATCTGTTAGTTCGATTATTYCTCGATATTATCGCAATATATTACCAGTTTACCCAATAGCTTAAGATTGATTCTTATTTTGTAATGTGTTTACGACTAACAAATAATTATATAATTATTTGATTTGTAAAACTAACAAATTCTGTAATTGATTTGTGATTGTTCTGAGCTATTTCTTGACGCAAGAGACGGGACGCACGAGACGGAGTTAGACGTAGTCTAAACCCTAATTATCCAAAAAACTCAATTTGACGGCATCGCGACATTCCTGCCAAACCCAAATTATCTCAATCCACCTTATCCCATCTATCAAAAATTGGCACGATCAATAATCAAGATCAATTGTTTTAGGTCTTGTGTATTATCAAATTGGGGTTGTCAGGTGTCCTGGTTCTCCACACCAAACCTCTGTCGCGGCACCACCAGACGAGGAAAAACCTACGGCAAAGGTGGGCTCCAGTCCGTTCGGGCAGGGGCGCTGCGACAACCACCATGGCGTCGGGACGGCGAGTGCAGTCGGAGATGGATGAACGGCAGAGGGGAGTCCGATGGCATCAGTCGGTGATGTGTTGGTTTGGTTCTCCGGTCTAGGCGTCATGTAGCGGCGGCAGGCGTTAGGCCTTCTCCTCACGATTGCGAGTGGACAACGGAGGACTCCAGTAATCGACGGCCCGGTGGTCTGAGATCTTGGTGTCATGGAGCGGCACCGCTTGGCGGCAGCAACCGGCGACGTAACACGGCGAAGCACGGCTGATCGAAACGCGGCGGCGAAGCACCGCTGGTCGACGAAGCAGCGGGACACGCTAGCCGGGCGGTGAACGGCACAGACGGTCAAGCTCGGTTGTTTTCTTGTTGCCGCGGCGAAAGTCGTCGGCTGCCAAGCACCACGGCGTTTTCTTGCAGCTGGGTTCTCACGGGCGGTGGTGGTGAAGCCTCCGAGTTTGTTGCAGGTGTTTGTTTATGGCGGTAGGTGGCCGATTCTTGAAGAAGAAAGGCAAAGTGAAATTTGTTGCATATGTTAGGTAATGGCAGCGGCGGCCAATCCTTGTGGAGAAGTCAAGCATAGTTCAAAGGGCTAGGTTCTTGATTGGGCCAAAATTAAGTTGCTAGACTCATCTTCATTTATTTTGTTTTGGGYWTTGAGCTTATGGGCCTAACTAAATGAGAAGAATACAAAAGCCTAGGGCTGTTTGTTGGGCCTAATAATTAATTAAGTAATTGAATTAAGGAAAAGACTATTGGACTTGGGCCTTTAAGTCTTGGGCTGAGCTTTGAGAGACTCATTTAAATGTTAAGTCATTGCATTTGGGCCAATCCTGTTGATTGGGTTAAATTAATTAAGTCTTGGACTTAAAATAAATATTTGGCAATGACTAATTTAGTCCTGGGCCGAAATTGGTGATGAAGTTTAATAGAAATTAAACTTGGGCCTGAATGATAGTAAGGCCCATTGAGTTGCTATTGTAGCAGCTGTTGGTTATTCTTGTGAAGAAGAAACCGGAAGATTTTCAAGACCTTAATGGGTCATGGATGTTGAGCAAAATATTATTATTTGGGCTCAATAAATTAAGTCTAGTTTCGGACTAGATTTATAATAAATTGTGAGACCAAATTGTTGAATTGGGTTTCAAATTTATTAGAGTGTGAATTTTAAGTTTGATTTAAATTGACTGTGAAATTCTATAAACTTATAAATGTGAACTCATTGTTTGAGTAAAATTTATAGAGTTTGGTGTCAATTAAATTTGGATTTAATTTATGAGTTGAATCTTGAGATTTAATTGTGGGGGGCTTCTCATATCACTTCGATTTTTCAATGGTGAAAAATGTGACCTCGTTGGTCGAATAAAGTGGATATTGAGATAGCTAAAATGAGATAGATAATCTCATAAGAGTATTGAATTTGTAAAATTCATATAAAGCTCGAAAAACCGAAAGAAGATTATGAGAAATCATAATTATTAGTTTTGTGTGCTTATTTGGAAATTGGGTATTTTAGCATTGAGGCTATGATATAAAGCCCATTATAAGTCCAACAAAATTGATAAAATTAAATTTACAATTAGATGTCAATTTTGGTTGAAGACACAAGTGAGAGATTTGTGTTGAGGCTAAAACGCCCAAGTATCTTTTCATTTGGTGGAAAGAGTTATGTACCTCTAGAGTCATTTCACATCGAGATATGTGATATGAAATTTGTGTAAACTAGAGGGGCTAAAAAGTATATTATTACTTTCATTAATAGTTGCACAATAACTTGTGACATTTATTTGCTAAGGGGCAAAGACAAAGTCTTTGATGTTTTCAAAGTCTTCAAGTATGAAGTTGAGAATCAACTTAAAACTCGAATTAAGGCAATTCGAAGTGATTGAGGTGGAGAGTATGTTATGAGGGATTTTGCCCTGAATAAGGCATAATTCATATAACAATTGTTTCGTGTTTACCTCGATCAATTGGCGTCGATGAACGCAAGTATAGAACTCTGGAAGAAATGATGAGCGTTATGTTAATCAGTTCAGGGTTAACCCCTGATATGTGGGGGGTGACGATCCTTTCGCTAACCATATTTTGAATAGGTTACCCTACACGGGAAAGCAAAGGACTCCATATAAGTTATGGAAAGGTAAGTTTGTGCTTACAGTTACCTCAAAGTGTGGGGGTACTTGGCTAAGGTAAAAGTACCAGAGCCGAAGAAAGTGAAGATATGACTTAAAATAGTCGATTGTTGCTTCATTAAATATGCGCACTGCGTATAGATTCCTAGTACACAAGTTTGTTATACTTGATGTGAATGAAGGAACGACCTTTAAAGTAATGAATGCAATACTTTGAACACTTTTGTCCTTGCAAAGGAAATAGTGATGGTTGTAAAAGAGAGTTCATGATGCTATAGATGAAGCAACACTTCTTATAGCTCAAGTTTTATCACAAAATGGTGATGGTGATGATTCTAGGGCTAGGACTTCTTAAATGATTTATTTGTTAGATAATGAATCTCAAGAAGCCTTGTCTAGTCCTAATGCTTCTATGTGGAAGGAAGCCATCAATGTTGATTCAATTTTGCAGAATCATACATGGGAGTTGATTGATTTTTCCCATGGTAGTAAAACCCCTTGGTTGCAAGTGGGTCCTAAGGATAAAGTATCAAGATGATGGCTTGATTGATAAGTATAAAGCTAGGCTGATAGCTAAAGGCTTTAAACTAAGAGAAGGATACAACTTCTTTGTTACTTACTCACCTGTAACTAGAATCACTTCTATTAAGGTGATTTTGGCGATTGTTGCGCTGCACAATCTTGAGATTAATCAAATATGAATGCAAATATCATTCTTGAATGGTGAGTTAGTTGGTAAAAACCTATATGGAACAACCTGATGGGTTTGTGGTTCCTGGTCAAGAGAATAAGGTGTGTAGACTTGTTAAATCACTGTATGGATTGAAACAAGCACCAAAGCAATGGCATGTCAAGTTTGATACTATGATGATGACCAATGACTTTTTGCATCAATGAATGCGATAAATGTGTTTATGTGAAGAACACACCTAACTCTTTAATCATTGTTTGTCTTTTGTTGATGACATGTTGATATTGAGTACTTCAAGTGATGTGATCACAAGTACTAAGAACATGTTGAAGGACAACTTTGATATAAAGGATATGGGGTTAGCCGATGTGATACTTGGGATCAAGATCATAAGAAATCAAACAGCATAATACTTTCTCAGTCCCACCATGTGGAAAGCGTACTGGAAAGGTGTAAGGGGTTTGATGATAAAATGGCTAAAATTTTATTTGACGATAACCTTCGTTTGGTGAAAAACAAAGGTGATTCAGTGGGTCAGCTGGAATTTGCTAGGATTGTTGGAAGTCATATGTACGTTGTTAGTTGTACTAGACTAAATCTAGCTTATTCAGTGAACTAAGTAGGTTCACGGGTAATTCGAACAGTGACCACTGGATAGGGTTAACTAGAGTATTACTATACTCGTAGTATACTCTGAGTTATGGGTTGCATTATATGAGATATCCAGAAGTACTAGGAAAGTACTGTGTTGTGAATTGGATATAGGACTCTAAAGATTCACACTCCACGAGTGGGTATGTTTTACCATCGGTGGAGGTGCTGTATTTTGGAGGTCCACTAAGTGAAAATGCATAGCCCCGTCCACCATGGAATCAGAGTTCATAGCTATGAACAAAGCTAGTGAAGACGCTGAGTGGCTTCGAGATCTTCTCGAGAACATTCCATGTTGGAGGAAGCCCGTATCAATGGTTATGATACACTGCGATAATCAAGTTGCTATCGCTAGRGCTTACAATGAAATGAATAACGGTAATTCGCGAATTATTCGTCGAAGATACAATACCGTTAGAAAATTGATCTCAAGAGGAATTTTCRTTGATTATGTGAAATCAAAGGAAATTATAACGGATCCGTTTACAAAGAGTATAAATCGAGATCAATTCTATGCTAGAGGGAATGGGCTAAAGTCCACACAAAAGAATAGTCCTTAGTGGAAACCCAACCATGATGACTGGAGATCCCAAGAACTTGGTTCAATGTGGCCAACTAAACTTTGGACTGTTCTATTTACGAACACTTGGTAACTAGCCATGAGCTAAACCTATTTCCCTAGAGAGCATATCCAAGTGATATCCTGATTACCGTGGCATAGGGTAAGTCTTTGACTTTTAATGACGATCTATACCTATAAAGGTGAAGTATAGCAGGATACTTCTGATAGACAAGGTCACCTATTCAAGTGTAGAGGAGTGGCCGCCTCGCCCGAAGCACTTGCGAAACCAAGAGTGTCCAAGGCCAAAATGGACACAACGTAGAACTTGCAGAATTGGCGTAAACGTT
>BMAC01000699.1:405045-443493 GCA_014905375.1 Phtheirospermum japonicum | reverse complement strand
GGCACACGCGCCACCAGTCAAGTCACCATCTCATACCCCGTCCACATCTCTAGTAGTCGAAGCCCCGTCCCACCCCATTGAACCAAATCCTCATACCCCCTTCTCCTTCTCCTTCTCCGGCGGCCAAGCTCCCAACTTGCGCCGCTGCAAGCACACCACCACCATAGGGTCTTGTGGTGACTATCGTGATATCTTTCTGCTGGCGTTGTTTGAGTATTTTAGTTAAGTATTTTTTCTGTTTTCTGCTGTTTGTGTTTTAGAATTTCTGGATTTTTGGTAATTTCTTTTGCTGTTCTTATTTAATTTCAGTTTAAGTTGGATTTTTTTTTTACTTTAGTGCAATTTCTATGTTTCTATGTTGAGATAAAATATCAAATTAAAATGTATGATTCGAAGGTGTGATTTTCATGGCCCAGGATTTTACTGCAAAGCTTTCAGATTTTAGATTAGCAAAAACTGGTCCAACTGAATCTGAAACTCATGTGTCTACTAGAGTAATGGGCACCGAAGGCTATTGTGATCCACGTTATCTTGCTACAGGTACAACTTCTTCTTAATTTAGGGATATTTATAAAGTCATTAAATTTGAAAAGTTTATAGTTTTTATGTAAGAACTCTGAATTTGATTTTGTAATTAATGAATAGGTAAATTAATGTTAAAATGCGACGTATATAGCTTTGGGGTCGTGTTCCTATATTATGTACAAAGGATGTCTAACGGATGGGAGTGTAGTTGCCATACGAAGCTTGAAAGTGAAAAAACGACGTAGCATCCACACCTACACTCATCACCTGTTGCTACCCCTGTTGGTCTATCTATGTTTAATTACTTTAGGTTTCTCCTTTAATCATCCATTAAACTTGTCATCTACGAAGAAATAAAAAGCATTTTGATGAATCAGTAACTCGTTATTGTCTAGCATTGAAAAAGGCTAGAAGCCATAATATTTTCTATGAATTCTGTATATCTATATAAGTGATAATTTTATTCGAACTCTTAAGTGGGTCTCGATTTGTACTGGCTCTTGTAAATTGATTGCTATTGCTATATGCAGTTTTATCTATACCTCTATGTGGTACGCCTTCTTAGTTTCTCGCTTTTTTCCCCATTTGTCGACATTTTAAAATTCTTGGTGTTTGTGATTTCGACATTTTAAAATTCTTGGTGTTTGTGATTTTTGTGAAAAGCTTGATTTTCAAGGTGAATTTAAGGATTTAGATTTATTTATTTCCTTTCTTGGTGTTTGTGATTTTTGTGTGAATTTATACTGTGGTTTTCTGGGGGAATTTTGTGAAGAAATATTGTCGTTGGTGGGATTTAGGTCTAGAAACATGATAATGTTGGATATTGCTGGAGAAAAATGTGCAGTGTATATATAGTTACTTAAGCTCATAATAGGTAAACAAAATCTCTACATGATTTTGATGATATTTGGCGGATATATATTCAGTTTGAGTTATAATCTATTTTGATCTTCAAATTTTCTGTTTTTGTTTTCCCTTCAAATCTTTAAAACTGGGTTTGTCTGATTCAAGAATGGTCAACTTTTATGGGTTGTAGGTGAAGGATTTGATGAAGAAGAAAGAAGAGCTTCCAGTGTGCAGGGAACAAGATCTGATAATGGATCAGTTGGTCGAGCTGACTAGTAAAGGCTGTGGTTGCCTTCTTGTTATAGACGATGAATATCATCTGCTAGGTACATTTACTGATGGCGAAAGGCGTGCGAGACATACGGCAGAGACACATGTCCTCGTTCCTAAGCTCCCTTGAAAAGGGTGTGGCCAGAAAGATGTACGAGAAAGACCTCGAGCTCGACAATGTAACCCGCAAGAACAAGGAGCTCGTCGAGACCATGAAGCAAGTAACGTCCGAGGCCCAAAACTGGTGCTACATGGCCAAGTACAATGAATCGGTCATCAACGTCCTCAAAACCAATCTCCAGCAAGCCATGCAGTGTTCCAACACCGCCAGAAATGAAGGCGTCGGTGAGAGCAATGCCGCGGATGATGCCGCATCCTGCGTCGGTGGATCTGGGCCGTCGATCTCGGCCAAGAAAGATAATATTATGATTTCTAGGTCTTGAAGATCGAAGGAGGTGTTGGTTTTGCTGATGCCATGTCGACACCTGTGTTTTTGTAAGGAGTGCGAGCGCTTTGTCGGCGTTTGCCCCGTCTGCCAGGTGGCAATGACTGCTAGCTTTGAGGTGTATCTATCCTGATCAAGATGGATTTTTTATAAATTAAATTATATAAAAATATTTGTTTATTCTGAGTTGATATTAACCAATTTTATGGTTGTGCTTGGCATTGCTTTTCTTGTATATATATATATATATATATATATATATATATATATATATATATATATATATATATATATTACAATTTACATGCATGTTTGTTAACTTCATGATAATAATCTGATTAATAAGTTTTTTTTCTTTTTCTTTCTTTTTTTTGTGTGTATTTGTTTTATTTTCTCTTTGTAGCAAAAGCGAAAAAGCATAATCAATTTCCTGCTTTTATTTAATTTTAGTGCAGCTGCTTTCATTTATTTTTTTTAAAATTTTTTTTTACTACTTTCTAGAAGGTATCTCTTCAGAACCGATGTAAAAAGTGAACCAATTAATGGCGTTTCTAAAACCGCCGTAAACTTAAAATTTTACGGCGGTTCGAAAACCGCCGTTAAATCCCACTTTTTACGGCAGTTTTTAAAAACCGCCGTAATGATTAACGGCGGTCGATACAAAGGCGGTTCAAAAACCGCCGTTAAAAATGAAAAAAAATCGCCGTTAAAAAGCCTTTCTGCAGTAGTGAATAAAAATAATTGATAGGATTATGCGCCACCGGGGTTTTAATTCTATTTATTTAATTATTTATTTTTAAAGAATATTTGTCTGTCTAGTACTCTAGTGTTTGTTTGAATGTTAGTAGGTGAAGGAGTCCTTATCTCTTAAATATCTTAAAAGATAATTATCAAGACCTTGTTATGTGGAACAAGGACTCCTTCAAGGAAGTTGAGTTATAAGTACTTGGCATTTTCATTTGAGGGAGGACAACAACAAGGAAGAGAAAAACAGAAACACTACAACATCATTTCTACTCCATTTTATGTTTATTACTCGAGTTCAACTTGTTCGAACGAGAAGAACTTTTAGGAGCAATTTCGTTTTTCATCGTTTTGTAATTTTTACTAGAACTCTTCTTTTTTGATCTATAAATATTTCTACTAATACAACTTTTGGCCTATGGTCACGTTCTGTGAGTTGATTTAACTCACAGGCGAAAATCATCGCTGCTTTATCTTTTGCACATATGTTAGTAAGATTGTTTCAGCACATTTACTAACACTGACGTTCATACAAGTTATTGAAGAACTTCAAAACTTTCAATTGGTATCAAGAGCTATCACTTGACTCTACTAAGTGAGATTCCTCCGGACTTTGAAGGAGTAAAATGGACAATGTAATGAACGCTGCAATCCGTCCTCCTGTGTTGGATGGAATTTATGATGATGCAATCCAATGGTATAAGGAAAAACATAGTTTGATCCATGCTTCTGATGAGAGTTTAATAAGTTTCGCTAAGGATGCTAATGATCCATTTCATTTCATAGCCAAGGTCCTCAGTCACGATAGAGTTCAAGAATTAAATAGGCTTCCAATAACTCAAGATGCAGCTGGGAGTGCTTATTAGATCATGAGTTATTTATTGCTTAACGAAGAAATGGCTAGGAATATGAATCTTATTCCACACCTCTTCCTATTTCTTTCTCATGATATCCGACGATCAAGACAATTTCCGTGAAACTCTTTCATTTCATAGAAGTGAATTCTTATTCTTACGAAGAAAATATCATTTCATATTGATTGATCTTTCTCACTTAGTTAATAAACTAAGTATAAGGAGGCTTTGGCTAGAACCCAGCTCTTCGGCCAACTAGACTATTGGCTATCCCACTATCACTATTATGAATTATTAGGTTAGGATGACTAAGAGAATGTGCCTAGCCAAGGAATACCAGATAACCCCTGCATGAACAAGAAGTCTACGAAAGAGCTCAAAGATAAGGCTTTAATAGTTGTGGCCAGAAACCACAGATTAAGAATCAAGAAAGAGGCCAAGAACATAAATACATAAAGGCCAGGCAATMAACCTAGAATTCCTCCACCAATGTTGAACGTCTAATAAGGTAGGTGTAAGCCCCGAATTTAGGGCGAGCAACCCTTAAACCCAAAAAAAGTGGAACCCTTCCCCTATTTATTTTATGCATTTCATTCTCTATTTGGCCCACTCCACCMAAGAGCGCTTATGTTATAGGGGAACTCATGGCTGGAAACAACCCTTATGGTTTGTTTTGATATCCGGCAGGAATAATAAAAAAAAAGTCCAGGTTGGTTGGTGAGCCTAGTGATAGGAGACTATCTAGCTTGGTTCGGAGAGCACTTGTTGGGTTAAAGATTTTTTTGTTGTTAAATGTTACGGCCTAAATGCTGAACTATTGACCCTACTTTCTTATTAGGTAAAGAAGAAACTGCCTCACCATGACTTGAATGGAAGGTTCCGCCATCCTCTTACTGAATATGGTCTGTCACCTTGAGGAGATGTAGGAACGAATACGTTGAGGAAGATTTTACGCTCAAAATTTTCTTCCACAAGCTGGACTTTGAGAATACGACTTAAGGACCAATGGGTAACGATGGCTCTAATGGGTGGTTTTGCTAGAATAGGCAGTAATGAGATCATTGTTTTAGTAAATGATGCGGAAAAGGGTAGTGATATTGATCCACAAGAAGCTCAGCAAACTCTTGAAATAGCAGAAGCTAATTTGAGAAAAGCTGAAGGAAAGAGACAAATAATTGAGGCAAATCTAGCTCTCCGGCGAGCTAGGACAAGAGTAGAGGCTGTCAATGCAATTTCATAACTAATTGGTGCATTCGAATGATCAAAAACAGTTCTGTTTCTAATTCTAAACTTAGTCTGCGCCTGAACGGGGAAGGCCCTTTGTTATAGTGTTATAGCAGCTTCAGTATGGATAGAAGTTAGCATCTCCAAACAAGAGGTCAGAATGTTTAATCGGCCTGCTGGGTGTAAAACCCTATCTTAACTCGTATCTATTCTATAGTTGCTAAGGAAGAAAGCTTCAATAGAGGAAAAGTATGATAGACCGATGTGGACCTATTTTCTAGAGTTCGGGCGGAGCTGGCATTAGCGGAAAGACTGCTAGGCGGAAAGGCTTCAGGAGAGCAGGCGGAAGAGTCCAAACCTAACCAAGTCCCACTAGAGCTCGGGTAGCTCGTTCCCTGCTAGTAAAGAGGTGCGAAGCAGCTCGACTAAAGGAGAGGAGAGGCTAGAAGAAAGGAGCAATCCGTCTCATATGCGGAATAGGCTAGCGCATATCAAGCATCTGTAGCAGGCAGAATTGGTCTTCGATCGCAGAGAAGCAGGCTCGTTGTTGTTGGTCCTTATGCCCTGCTTGATCTATTCATTCGTCACGTACCTTTTCAATGAAAGAAGACAAGGTATATGCTTCCCAAAAAGCAAGAGCAGATTCGGTGCATCAATTCCTTGCCAATGGCTTGCTTCGAAAGAAATAACTCTTCTTTACACAATTCTCAGTCATATTCAATATCGAAAGACCTGCTTCACTTCTTCCCTATTTCCGCCTTAGGAACACTCACTTCCGTCGATGAGAAGGGAAAGGAGCACTCACTGAGGTGACAATCCCATAAAGGAAGGGGTCCAATTTGCATGTGTTAAGCACCGCGCATTTAAGAGAAGCTAGCGCCCGATTCCATGCTTCCCTATGCTATAGAATCGCGGATGATGTCGATGCATACGGACGATCTCTTGCAGCTGTCTCCTAAGACGGATTAGTACGCAATTTAGCAACCCAGTTCTCCACACCACTCTTCACAGCTACGCGCCTTGTTTTGTTGGTCATATTGGACTCAGTAAAAAGGGAAAGATATGGGGGGCCAAAAAACAGAGTGAGAACTAGAACAAGCGGAGAAGGAGCTTTCACTATTTGAAAAAAGAGATGAATAGGCGGAGCTGAACAAGGACCTTCCTTCTTGTAGTTAAGGAAGCATCATCACTCCCAGAGCTCCTTTTCTTGCTAACTAGTTGTCCAATAACTATGCCAGTGGATTGTCTTATTCCTTATACTATTGGATTAACTCTAGATGCCTATTCAATAGCAATTGATCTAAAAAGTCCCACAGGGATGAAAACCATATCATCATAAGAAGTGCCATTAGTAGAACCTGGAGACAAATTACGTAATTCGAAAAGTAAGGATGCGAGCTTACATAGAAAAGATAGACGAAAGATCCTGACGTGCAATTCTAACGAGCTGGGAGGCACCTAGGAGAAATGATCCGGACGGCGACATCATTTTGAAAAATGAAATTGATTGAACTGCAGAAGAACTTGCCACTTCAAATGCCAATACCAATGCCTTGAATGCCATCTACATCTTTTTGGATGTGTCCTTATTCAGAATAATCTCCAACATGCAAACGGCCAAAGAAGCATGGGAAGCACAACAACTTTTCTGTGAATGATTTAGAGGAGTCCAAAGAACCAAATTAAGAATGCTGGCGACACAATTTGAAGTAATGAGAATGGAGGAAGGTGAAACCATTACCAGCTACAACGCAAAAATTCTTGACATTTCAAATGAATGTCAATCTCTGGGATCCCCTATCTCAAATAAAAGACTTGTGAGCAAATTACTGTGATCAGTGATGGAAAAATTCAATGTGAAGATCACGACTATTGAAGAAGCCAAAGACACCTCTGTCACGAGTTTTGATGAACTTGTTGGCTCCCTAAAGACCTATGAGATGGAACTAAAACTCAAGCAACCAAAGGGAAAGAGTATTGCCCTCATTTCTGCCCCGGATTCTGAATATGAAGACCTTGACCTTGCTGCCATAGCATACGAGGTTGAATATGCAAACCTAGATGCGGATGGCATTGATCTCATCACCAGAAAATTCGGCTTGCATCTGAATAAAAAGAACATCTCAAGGAAACCTTTGAACAAACATCTTAAGTCTGCTTCTGAGCCTAGTACTCCTCAACCCATGGGATAATCTTCCAACAAGTTCCAAAGAAGATATTCAACTCCTACGATTTCAAAATCTGATCCCAGGAATCAAAACAATACCAAAGACTTGGACAATGTTCAGTGTCATGAGTGCAGAGGATTTGGACATTATAAGTATGAGTGTGCCAATACACTGAGGAAGAAGAATTTTATAGCTATGAGTGATGGAGAAGATGACGAGGAGCCAAAAGGAACCGAAGTAGTTTCCGCCATGAAGGCCTGTGTGGTCTGGAATGACACTGACAGTATGGACAACATTGTGTGCTTCAACTCTGTCATCACAACTGAAAGTGATGAGAATGAAGATTTTACTATGGCATACTAAGAGTTGAATGAAGATTGGTGAAAACTTCTCCAGAAGGTCAAATATCTCTGTAAAGAAAATGAGAGACTGGCACGAGCTGACAAGGAACAACAATTTGTGGTGTTGCGACTAGAAGCTCCTTTGACCAAACGAGAAGAAGAACTGGATAGTACCAGGGGGGAACTCTCAGCAGCCATGATGACACTCAAGAAACTCAACACTAGATCAACCAAACTTGATGAAATTATGTCTAGTCAGACATGGGATAGGGTTTGAGGCTCCAGTCTTTGCCAAAGAAAGTGACAAATACTTTGAAGGATCGGTCTCTGTGGACAAAATCAAGCGAAGGAAGCGCACCTACATCTGTCATCACTGCTCAAAACCGGGTCATATCAGACCGTTCTGTAAGAAACTCAAGTCAGAAAGAGCATTATCCCCGAGTGAATCAATGCCAGTGAAGAAATGCCCCAACATAAGGACTAACACCGCACACAAAAACAGAATGGTGTGGGTAAGGAAGGAATTCACCCAATGCAACATGACTTAAATATCCATGAAGTATGGAGTTGAATACTCTTGTTACTTTAACAACGGGTGCTCCAGACACATGACAGGATCGACTGAACACTTGACGAATATTGTTCAGCACAAAGGAGGCAAAGTATAATACGGTGGAGGAGCGCACGGTTAGATTGTTGGAAAAGACACCCTGAATGTTAAAGGGTTGCCAAAACTTCAGAATGTGCTACTTGTCAAGGGTCTAACTGCCAACCTTATAATCATCTGTCAACTTTGCGATGATGATCTTCATGTAAAGTTCAGTCGAGACACCTGTGAAGTCTTCAAAAACACAAATCATTGCATCCTCACTGGAACTCGAACCATGAACAACTGCAAAGTAAACACCAAGATCTGGTGTCAAAGTGCGCAAACGTCTGAGTCCGAATTATGGCATTAAAAGATGGGACACGTCAATTACAAAATGATGAGCAAACTTGTCAAGTCAGAAGCTGTGAGAGGAATTCCCAAGCTGATCATCAACAACCCATCCGTATGTGGTGATTGCCAAAAGGGGAAACAAACCAGGGTGTCTCATCCAGTGACCCAACATTTCAACACCACTTGGTACATGGAACTGCTCCACATGGATCTTATGGGTCCTATTGAGGTAGAAAGTTTTGGTGGTAAGAAATACTCGTTTGTCATTGTTCATGATTTCTCTCGGTTCACCTGGATTGAGTTTCTCCGTGAAAGATCTGAAACCATTGAAAGTTTTCAAAAACTGTCCAAACGTGTTAGTAACAAATTTTCTTTGCAAATGGGCAGAATTAGGACCGATCATGGCAAATACGAAATTTCTCATGAGTTCTCCTCACCAATCACACCTCAACAAAATGGAATTGCTGAGCGTAAAAATCGGTCCTTACAGGAAATGGCTCGAACCATGTTAATTTCAAAAAATTTGGCAAAGAGGTTTTCAGAAGAAGCTCTCAAAGCAGCGTGTCATACTTCAAATCGAGTCTACTTTAGGGTAGGGACTTTCGAAACACCCTACGAGCTTCTTGTTGGAAATAAACCTAACTTGAACTATTTTCATGTGTTCGGTTGCGCATGCTATACATTGAATGACAAATCCCACTTAGCAAAATTTGATTCTAAAAGCGACAAGTGTGTCTTTCTAGGATATTCAGTAAATAGCCATGCTTACAGGGTTTTTAATCTAAGAACTCGCACTATGCTTGAGTCTATGAATGTCAGGTTTGATGAACTAGCAGCCATCTCTGGAAATCCTGCCGAGGATAATGTGGTTGATCTTATTCAAAGTCCACAGTCGTCTCCCTTACTTACTCCAAGGGAGATGTCTGAAATTGCACCAAGTGTTACTAAAAGTGCTGCAACACTTGAACCAACATCGCAGGCACATACAGACACTGATGGTGAAACCTCTGAATCAGAAGAAGACCAGGCTGTTGAAGAAATCTCTGCATCACCAGACAGAGATGTACCCTCCAGAATACAGAAGAATCATCCCACATCCCAAGTCATTGGATCTTTGAACGAAAGAAGCACACGAAGAAAACAGATTAATTTCAAGGAAATTGTAAAACTGGTATGTATGGCCTCATGTTGTTCTCTAACCAATTACTCTTGTTTTGTATCCACCATAGAGCCTAGGAAGGTGGAGGAATCTCTTAAAGATGAATACTGGATAAATGCCATGCAAGAAGAATTGGACCAATTCGCCAAAAATGATGTATGAGACTTGGTACCGCGACCGTATGGTGGAAACGTCATTGGAACAAAGTGGATCTTCAGAAACAAAAATGATGAACTAGGAAATATATTACAAAATAAAGCTAGACTTGTGGCTCAAGGTTATACTCATGTTGAAGGTATAAACTTTGATGAAACATTTGCTCCGGTAGCTAGAATTGAGTCAATTAAATTACTTCTAGCAATTGCTTGTCACTTGATCATTACTCTTCACCAAATGGATATAAAAAGTGCCTTCTTGAATGGTGTTTTAAATGAAGAATCTTATGTTGAGCAACCCAAGAGTTTTGAAGATCCTCATAAACCTCACTATGTTTTCAAACTAAAAAGGGCCCTCTATGGACTAAAACAAGCTCCTAGGGCTTGGTACGAGAGGCTCACTCAACATCTTCTTCACATGAACTTCAAACGTGGTGAAGTAGATAAAACTCTGTTCATTTTGAAAAACAATCGCAAGATACTAATTGCTCAGATCTATGTTGATGATATTGTGTTTGGTTCTAACTGTGATGAACTACTCAAAGACTTCGTGACAAGCATGTCTACCACCTTCGAGATGAGCATGGAAGGTGAGTTATCATTCTTTCTGGGATTACAAATTAAACAGTTTAAAAATGGAATTTTCTTATCTTAAGCGAAGTATGCAAAAAATCTAGTGAAGCGCTTTGGTCTCGACAGTGCCAAGCTTATGAAGACTCCCATGGGATCAAGCCAAAAACTGTCAAGGGACGATATTAGTGAAAGTGTTGATCACACTGTGTACAGGAGCATGATTGGCAGTCTTTTGTACTTAATTGCCAGATATCATGTATAACGTCTGTTTGTGTTCTCGTTATCAGTCTGATCCGAAAGAAACTCACTTAATAGCACTTAAACGCATAATTAGATATGTAGCTGGAACTTGCAATCTAGGAATCTGGTATACAAAGGACACTAACTTTAATCTTGTTGGATATACTGATTCTGATTGGGCAGGTGATGCTGATGATAGGAAGAGTACAACAGGTGGGTATTTCTTTTTGGTAACAATCTGGTCTCCTGGTACAACAAGAAGCAGAATTACGCGTCACTATCAACTATCGAGGCCGAGTATGTGGCTGCAGGTAGTGCTTGTTCCCAACTGCTTCGGATGAAACAAATGATAGACGAGTATGGATTACAAAGTCATGTTCTTACTGTTTTGTGTGATAACTCAAGTGCAATTGACATCTCAAGGAATCCTGTACAACACTCTCGAACAAAACACATAGACATCAGGCATCATTTCATTCGAGACATGGTTGAGAGAAATATTGTGAGTATTGAGCATATTGGAACTGAACATCAACTGGCTGACATATTCACCAAAGAATTAGACTACGAGGGATTTTCCAGATTAAGGAAGTCTCTCGGCTTATGTGCCATTTGATTTTTGTTACTGGAAATGCTGCAGCATCCCTAGTAACATCAGCTGCAGCATACTGTTTTCAACATGTTTTTATTTTTATTTTTTCCATAACAACATAATAGGTCTTGCATAACTCACAAAAGTAGGAACATGGAAGGATTGAATGTGATGTCAAAAGGGACTGAAGGTTTCGAAATAAATAATTGTGGGCTGACTTTTGCAGAAACAAGTTTTCTCTCGGTGTGCACAAAAATTCGAAATAAAAGCTTGAAGGATGTCCCAGCCAGTCATTTATGAATGACTATCTTTGCCAATGTGCTGAATTCAAAAATTAAAGATCCTATCCATAGATTGTTAATATGCTGATTAAGTGGAGATTCTCTTTACTCCCGGACACAAATATCCTCAAACACAAATGACCTTGTCATTCGTCGAGTTAAGAATTGTCAGTTCATTGACTTTGTTGATTGGATGTCACTACCAATGCCATCACATAGAGAACTAACTTTCTACTGCATTTATGAGAATTATGTGATGTTTCTTCTTTTAGGTCATTCCTTTCAGGCATACCTTTAGGACATGCATGTTTGGTGAATTTTGCTCTTATAGTTTTTTTGGAAAAGCTATGCTCATAACAAAAATCTATTTTTCTCTTACTCAAATCTTATTATCCTTTTGATGCCTTATTGTCAAGTGGGTTATAATCAGAGTCTTGTGGACCTGAGTCACTGTTGCACTTGTTTTTATTGTGAGTAATTATGTTTAAAAGCAGAGTTGGCTTGAAGGATGGGCCTGTCACTTCCAGTCTTTCCAGGCCTTGAGATATTTTTTTTTTCTGTTCACTAACCCTCACAATTTATTTAAGCTGTATTTGTGTGTCAGGATCTTTCCTCGATCCAGTCAAAAGCACTCTCAACCGAAACCCCTTTCGCATTCAGCTCCCTGAACCAAACCAAACCCTAATTTTTGATTGAAGATGAGTCCAAGGAAAACCAAGGTTTTGAGAAAGCCTGCCTGCTCTCAGTCGGAGAAGGTGATGATGACGGAGGACAATGCTTCCTTCGGCACTCTTACGAGATACGTTCCCCTTGATATTCGAGGCGAACACGGAGATCCCTCCACTTTGGATACGAATGTTGGTGGATCTGCTCCAACAAAAGGACCTGACATCGGGGTCTCTTTTGCTAAGCCTCCATAACTAAGTCCGTCAACTGCCCTAGTTCAGATGCCTGCCGGTGACATAGTGGAACCCTATGCCGCAATTCTCCCAGGTAACCCTGGGAATGAAATCGATGTGAATAATCTGCCAGATTTAAAACTAATTGCAGAAATGTGCGGGCGGATTTGAAACCCACTACTAAAGCACTCATGATGGCTGAGAGGGATTAACCTGGGTCACTTACCGGAGGCTGTTCCCAAGAGTTAGTCTTGTGGACCCAGGAGTATTTCGCTGGAATGAATGTCCTTAAAGACACTGACTACTTGACTGATAGCGATGATGCAGATTATGTTCTACCAGAGGGACTAGTTGCTGAGAAAGAGGAGATTCCTGTCACTCCTTCCCTGATTCAGAAGTTGAAATGGTGCGCAAGTTTCGTGCTAAGAGGAAGCGTCTTACTCCTCAAAACATGGTGGCACCCGACTCATAATCAATGGAGGTTGATGAGGAAGATTTTCTGGTTAATGAAGATGAACCATTGGCATCTTTACTGTTGAAATTAGGTAAATCTATCCCTGTGCAGGGTGCTTCAGTTTCCGTGCCTCCAACTGCTGTTAATGCATGCCATTCCCCTGACTAACCATCATCAGACTCAAGTAAGTCCTCAGAAAAAATTGTTTTTGCTAGTGAGCCTGATGTGAGTGAGGCTGTTGGCACACCCCGACCTGACAATTCTCCTAAAGCTGCTCACTCATATCCTTCCAATCAGACTGTTGTGCAAGAAGGCTCTGTTTCATGCTCCACTGCATCTGACAATTCAGATGATGCTAACTTTGAGGTTAGACAAGAAGATCCAGCGGAAAATGCCACTGAAGAAGAAGAATCAAAGAGCTTTGATCTGGAGGATTACTCTGATGATGAAGAGTTGGACGTGGGTAGTGCTTATGCCCCTCGCTTTCATACGAGTGAAACCAAGGAGAGGTACAATGGACTGCATAACAGGGTGCTGATTGAAAGAGGAGAGTTGACTTCAGTTTGTTTGAGAAGAAAAAATTGAACAAATTTCTAAGAAAGAAAGGGTTAACTTCTACAGTGACGACGACAATGCCATATCTGAGGGAGGCAGCACTTGAATTTTACGCCAATATGCTTCCCTCGGTTTCTAATCAGCTTTCTAAGAGGTATGGCCAGGTTTATATGCGTGAGAAGATCTATTATTTCACTCCGTCTATGATTAATAGGTTCTTCAGTACTGAAGATGATGACGAGGGGGCCTCTGTTGACGACTTTGTGAAGTGGCCAAATTTTTAACGGGTAGCCAAATGACGAAGTGGCCAAAGAGATTTCTTAGCTCTCTTCTCACTTCTCTCAACTATGTGCTTCACAAAGTAGTTGTGTACCACTAGGTTCCGACGACCAATACAACAACAGTCACGCACTCACAGGGAAAAGCCCTATTCAAAATTGGAAAAGGGATGCGGTTCAACTTTGGCCAAATTATTTTTGATTGTGTAACGAAGTTTGCAGACACCACGGCTACAAAGGTTGGTCTTCCGTTTCTCTTGCTCATCTATTCGATCCTTGCTGATGAAGGCCTCCAAAAATACAATGATGAGCACTTCAGCGGCGATCCTGGTTTGTTTGGACTAAGCCACAAGCACTTTGAAGGGACGCATCAGATTGTTGATCTACCGCTGGAGTTCTCGGATGACGAGGATGTGGACACCACTACTGTTTCTCCAGATGTTTGTCCCAGTGTTACTAACACAGGTACTAACACTTGTACCTCTATCCCTATTCCTGTGTCTGATTTGCAGGTTCAGTTGTGCTTGGTCGATCAGCAGATTGCTGGAGCTCGGGCCCATTTAGCTGGGCTGGAGAGAGTGCGGGATTTCTTCTTTAACTACTCCTTTTGCTGTCTGGACAAAAAGGGGGAGAGAAGGCTACTGGAGAGGCTGCTACTGCTGTTGCTGTGATGGAGAGGGTGATACTGCTACTGCTGTGGACAAAGGAAAGCAGAAGGTGGATGCTGCTCGGGAAGACGAGGATGTTGATGATTCCATGCTGATTCCTCGACGATCACGGAGGACCAGAGCAACAACGCATAGTTCCAAATCCTGAAGACTTTTTCTATCTGATTCTGAACATTTGTTTTATTTAAAACAATTTTTTTTCTGTTTTTGTTATGTTTGTTTGGTTCTAGGTCAGACTCATCAGTACTAGTGCTACTGTTATTTTTACTAACATTCTCTCAGCTCAGCAATTCAGGGGGATTCCTTCCTGGTACTTGTCCAAGGGGAGAGGTTCTCTGGATTTTGTTCAGACAGGCAAAAGTTGGATATTGATAGGATTATGCGCCATGGGGGTTTTAATTCTATGGATTTAATTATTTATTTTTAAAGAATATTTTCTTGTCTAGTACTCTAGTGTTGGTTAGAATGTTAGTAGGTGAAGGAGTCCTTATCTCTTAAATATCGTAAAAGATAATTATGAAGACCTTGTTATGTGGAACAATGACTCCTTCAAGGAAGTTGAGCTATAAGTACTTGGCTTTTTCATTTGAGGGAGGACAACGACAAGGAAGAGAAAAACAGAAATACTACTACATCATTTTTGCTCCATTTTATGTTTATTCCTCGAGTTCAACTTGTTCGAAGGAGAAGAACTTTTAGGAGCAATTTCGTTTTTCATCTTTTTGTAATGTTACTAGAATTCTTTTTGTTGGATCTGTAAACATTTCTAGTTATACAACTTTTGGCCTACGATCACGTTCTGTGAGTTGTTTTAACTCACAGGCAAAAATCATCGCTGCTTTATCTTTTGCACATATGTTAGTAAGAATGTTTCAACACATTTACTAACACTGACGTTCATACAAGTTATTGAAGATCTTCAAAACTTTTAATAATGAGTAAATAAACTTTTGAGAACTCACATATTTCACCTCGAGTGATGTAATTTCATGGGCTTCTATCATTTCTTTATCTTTTTGAACGACATCAGTTTCTTTAGCTATGTGCAAGAGCTAATAAATCTCAAGCGGCATAGTATAGGATAAGAAAATAAAACATGAAGGTGTGTGTGTGTGTAGAACTACCTGTTTTGGTGCAGCTGCAACATTTTTCTCGTATGGTTCTATTATGACTTGGGTATATTTCTGAGAATTACCAGGTACATTGAGTTCCATCTGTATCCATAGACAAACAAATTGCTCCCTGGAATATATAAATAATTAAGTAAAAAAAAAAAGGCTACAGTCGTGTGTATTCATGTGCAATACTCGATCCAGACACTGAGTTTAGAAGCTATTGAAAATGTTCATGAATTTTACGAACACAATTATGCACCATTTTCTTTTCTCTTTCAACTTGCAATATCACTTTTCCCATAGAAAACATTTCTACTCGAGCCAGTGTTCTAAATCGCATCATATAGCTAACCTTGGTTGCAATGAGCTTTTCCAAAGCTTCAGAACCATTTTCTTGAATGTTCAGCCACATCAAGAAACCGTTCTTTCTCACGAGTTTGTTCCTCTTTTAGCTTGTATAAACTGTCGATAACCTCCTGTACATTCACGACCAAGAACGGACGTACAAAACTTTTGTAGGCATAACACGCACCATGAAATCGAGGTATAACAACCCAAATATAGCTACAAGCTTTACGCTAGACAAGAAAGGTATTCTCTCAAAATAAATAAAAGGCAAATAAAATTAGTCATCAATAAATGACATTATGAATGCTTAAAAAAAGATTTAGTAAGAAAACAAAAGAAAAATTGCACCTTGGACAATAAATAAGTTCAAGCATTCATTTGGAAGTTAAAAACATGATATTCTAGCCGAAAGGACATAACTACTGTAGCGATCTCGTCCCCATTATATTTGCATGAACCGAGTGTAAAAATCAGAACTTTTATTCACATCAGAAAACAAAAATACGAATCACGAAGAATGCAGCAAGGAAGGAAATAAAATACTTCTTTAAAATATACAATTCCAAGACTTACCAATCAATTATTTTCAAAAGTATATTCAAACAGGGAAATTATAGAAAAAAGGGTCCAATAAGTGACCAATGTCCTCATGTGATTCATTGAACCAGTCTCAATTGGCCTGATGGAAGCAAACCTGCAAAAAATTAAATTATAATAAGCATTAATTTGTGATTGGTCAATACTTAAAAACATTTATACCATCCCAATTCAATTAAACATTGAGAATAGGAATATGAGCCTAGAATACTTTACAATTCTATCAAATAAAATAAATTAGACAATCCACACAGGAAAAAGATTGAAACTTACGGAGGAAAGCCTAGAGCAAGTACATGCTGCAATATGTACGTATTACAGAGATGAAACCCCAAAAGTAACAAGAAACAGAAAATAACTATGCTCGGCGCAAGAATCTGAAAATACTCGAATATATTACAGTTAACAAAAGTAAAGATCTTTTTCTTAAAAAAAAAGAGAGAGAGAAGAAGTAGCAATATCAAAGAAACATACCACACAAGAAAATCAAGGCATAAAAGAATAAATTTGAAGAGTATCAGAAACCCCATTTGGATTTTGAGAAAGGTATCTCCGTGGGATGCTGGGTTTTGAGATATTTGTTAGTTATTTTGTTATTGGAGAATGTGGAAGAAAAAACATAGAAGAAAAGAGTTTATACGTATATAGAAAACGAGGAGACTTGAAATTGAACGCAACACCGTTTTGTTTAGTATGATTATTACTTGCATAATTTTTTAAAAGGCCAATTGAATGTTTTTCATATATATACAAAGAAAGCTATGTAATACATCAGTTTCAAACAACTATTGGAAGCAAACAATGCATGCCTCCGATCGTAACCCTGGAAACACGAAATACAAACATTCAAATCTGAATAAAATTCCCAAATAAAAAGAATGTTTACGGCTACTAATGAACAAGAAGTGTTTACATTTTCATGCAATCCCATGTTAATCAAAAACCAGTTTTAGGGATATTAGGTGCTTTCCTCGAAACATTAAATATATACTAGTCAAAACAAGAGTATCCCAGTCACATGCTAATGAACTATGAAATACAATACCATCTTTTCATCCATTTGAAACTTATTCTAACTCGAAGAGGATATATGCCGTTTATGTGCAAGAGCAGATTACATGACTATGAAATGAGAAAGCGTAAAACTGAAGTCCTTAGTTAGCTTTTCAATTTTTATTTTTTTTAATCATTGTCTCTACACAATGTCCTAGTGTTATGAGCACTTTCAACTGAATCTCAAAGCAGCTAATATGCAACATATGTAATCCACTTAATGTTCACATAGTCACTAGTGCAGAAACAACATTCTAGAACGTCCTATTTCAGTAAATCTAGAACGCCTTACCCAGGCGTTCTATATAGAGCTGTTCTAAAAAATCTGATTTTCCAGAACAACTATCTAAGGCATTCTAGAATGTCGTACTTTCTAGAATGGTTATGAAAAACACGTTCTAGAAAGTCTAGAATGCCATACTTTCTAGAACGGTTATGAAAAAGACGTTCTAGAAGTATACTTTCTAGAATGCTTTACGAACTGACATTCTAGAAAATAAACTTTCTAGAAAGTAATAAAAAAATAAATAAATAAAAGCACCTTCTAACAAATACACTAAAATCACCAATACCTAATTAACTAACAAATACACCAAAACTCATTAAAAGCAAGATAATCACAGACTTAATACCAACATAACCAAAACATACCATTATCCAATTATCAAGCAAAAATACATTTAAAAATAATGACATTCATAGAAATCTTATATTGTAATTTTTAATTACATCTGTAATGAGGATGTTTTTCTAGGGGCTGGTCGAGGGCAGCGACGGGAAGGCCTGCGCCTTCAGTAGCTGATACTTCAGGAGGCCTGGGGACAATTAGATTCTCCTTGGTTACTCTGTATTCAGCAAAACCGCCACCTGCCTGTTCCGTTGAGATTTAGAGGACCATTTTGAAAGAAAGATGATAAAATACAAATGTAAAGTAGGGATAATTAGAAAACTGTTAATACTTCCTTAAACGTCAAGGCTATGTTTTGTTTTGGGAATTTCATTTAAAGAAACAAGGTTTTGGAAATACTAAAACTAAACCTCACCTTGAAAATCTCAATCCAAACGCATCCTAAATTATTACAAACACCACCTTGAGGTTGCAATTTGTAAAATAGAAACCAACCAAGGGGGCATTTATAATTTTGAAAGATAACCGAGTCTTTTGTAAAATGTCTAAAAAATCTTAGGGTAGTTTTATAATAAACCCTGTACAGTGTGACATAATTTGTAAGATTTAGAGGGGTGTGATCTTTCGGCAGCTTTCACGTAAGGACAATTGAGCATTTGTTGTACCATGAATGGGGACAGAGAGCAACATAAAGGCGAAAAAAGGGATATAGCAGAAACAGTTTTAACACTTACAAGATGACTCAGCATACCAACAACGTTGTCACTAGGTTTGAAGTTTGTGACTCCAAACGAGTGGAATAGGCCTGGACCGGAGAGTAAGGCTTTTAGAGATTTGCAGGAGGCCATGCTAAAGTTACAAAAACGAGTGGAAGGAGAGAAACTCGACGGAGATGAAGGACACCCCTTCTCGGAAGATATGTTACAGGCCGCCGTGCTTAAGGGGTATAAAGCGTTAGAAATACAGTACCGGGGAACGACGGATCCAATAGAGCATTTGCAGCTTTTTGAGATGTCCAGGATGTTGCATAATTACACGGATGCTGTGTCTTGTCGAGCCTTTGTATCCACCTTGAGAGGAATCGCGCAAAACTGGTTCTATCAGTTGCCGCGAGGAATAATTACTAGTTATCAGGTGTTGCGAGCTTCTTTTCTCAAGCAGTTTTCCAGTGTGCGGTAGAGCGCGAAAAAGGGACAATCGCTTTTCACTATGGTGCAGCGGCCCAATGAGACATTAAAGCAATATATTAACTGGTTTACCAGCGCCACTCTGGAGGTACCTGTTTCCACTGATGAACCAGTGATTAAGGAGGGAGGATTTACGTAAATCCTTGGTTAAGAAAGAAGCTCGAACATATGACGAGATATTGGCAAGGTGTCATAAGTATATAATGGTAGAGGAAGTTGAGGAAGAGTACCAGACGCATTTTTTTCGAGAGGTCACGGATCGGAGAGGAAGTGTAGAGAGAAGTGATTTTAGAAGGGGATCAAGGAGAGAGCTTAGGAGGGTAGTGCGCGGGCTCTTGGTTTCAAACGCAGAAATTAGTAGGAAGCAAGAGACGAATGTGCGGAACTGGAAGAATGAAGATTTTAATCCATTGGCCTATCCGCGGGCTAAAGTATTTTCCATTATGGAACGCTCGGTACCCAATGCTATAAAATGGCCGGAGGATCGCACGCCAGTTCCTACACACCCCAGGACCAATTCCTTTTGTCGATTTCATAACAATTATGGACATTTTACTGAAGATTGCAGGCACCTCAAGGAGGAGATAGAAAGACTTATAAAAGCTGGACATCTCAATGAAGTAATTTATAAAGATAGAGAATTAAAAGAACAGGAGCGACCGTTTCCTCCACCACCACCAAGAGATCCACTCCAAGACCAGGTCGCGAGGCAATTAAAACAGGGTAATCTGGGACGTAATGGTCCACGAAGGAACAAGGGAAGGATAAACATGATCTCTGGCGGACCGACAGATGGTGATTCCAATAGTGCGCGGAAAAAACATGTTAAGTCAGCTCGCTTAGGAATGTGGGAGGTCGCTAGTGTGAGCCAACAATCTCAAATGGTAGGGCCGGTCATCTCTTTTGGTCCTAATGACAAACGTGGGCTACAGGAAGATCACAATGATGCCTTACTAATCGAGGCTTAGATTGCAGGATACGAAGTTGGCAGAATCTTCGTGGATAACGGGAGCTCAGTAAATATCATATACATAGATTGTCTCGAGCAGATGGAATTGGATAAAAAGGTGCGATCCGTGAATACACCCATATACGCGTTCAATGGAGCACAAGTGAACACGGAGGGCGAGAAGACACTGACTGTGGGATTGGGGAAAGAGGAGTCGCGAGTGGAGAAGAGTTTGAAGTTTTTGATAATTCAAGGGAGGTCAGCCTATAATGCTATATTAAGACGACCCGCCCTCAATGCCTTCCAGGCGGTGACATCGACTTATCACATGAGCATTAAGTAGCCAGTGGGTGATAAGGTAGGGGAAGTCATTCCAGAACAGCAGGCCGCAAGATCCTGCTATCAGATGGCGGTCAGAAGAGGGTTGATGGAGAATAAACGCGAGAGGGGTGAAGAACTGCCGGAGGGAGTGCTCAGTGCAAAGAAGATGAAGGAACAAGATAACTCTGTCCAACCAAATGAAGAAATGATGGAAATTTCATTAGAAGAAGATCGCCCAGAGTATACTACAAGGGTGGGGACTTTAATACCTGAAGTATTGAGGGGCGAGCTGATAAAGTTACTAAGAGAATTTTGGGATATATTTGCATTCGGGGATGGAGAGTTAACAGGGGTATCCCCGGAGGTGGCGCAGCATCATTTAAATGCTGATCCGGAGGCAAGGTCGAAGCAGAAGAGGAGACATTTTGTGCCAGAGCTGGATAAGGTAATTGAAGAAGAAGTACAGAAATTGTTAAAGGCCGGCCACATAAGGGAGATTCAATTCCTTGAATATTTGTCTAATGTTGTGATGGTGCCAAAGCCGGCACAAAAGTGGAGGATGTGTATAGATTTTTGCGATCTAAATAAAGCTTGTCCGAAGGATCATTACCCGTTGCAGCGAATTGATTAATTGGTAGACTCCGCTTCAGGGTGCGAGCTGTTGAGTATGATGGATGCTTCACAAGGGTATCACTAAATACCCCTTGCAAAAGAAGATCAGCCCAAAATGAGTTTTGTCACTTCTACGGGAATCTACTATTTTGTGTCTATGCCCTTTGGCTTGAAGAACGCAGGAGAGACCTATCAGAGGTTGGTGGACCGGATGTTTAAAGATTTTCTAGGGTCCACCATGGAGGTCTACGTTGATGATATGCTGGTTAAGAGAAGGAAAGCAGAATCTCATGTGGAGGATATAAGGAAGACGTTTGTTATATTGAGACAGTGCGAGTTTTTTTGGAGATGCCACATCCTTGCACAGTGAGTGACGTTCAGGTGCTTACAGGTCGGATTACAGGTCTTAGTCATTTTATCTCCAGGTCGGCAGAGAGAGGTGTACCATTTTTTAGGGCGCTTCGCAAAGGATCCAAGTTCGAGTGGACAAAAGAAGCTACAGATGCATTTGAAGAATTAAAAAAGTACTTGGCTGAGATACTACTATTGATTAAGACAATGTCCGGAGAGGACCTATTCTTATATATATATTGGTGGAAGAGGTCACAGTAAGTTCAGTGTTGATCAAAGAATAGGTAGGCACCCAAAGGCCTATTTATTATATTAGCAGAATGTTACGGGGAGCTGAGTTGAAGTATTCTGAATCGGAGAAGGGTGGCTTCGCGTTGATTTTTACAACAAGAAATCTGAGGCCTTATTTTCTAAGTCATAAGGTGAGGGTGCGTACGAACTTAGCTCTTAAGCAGGTTTTGAGTAACCCGAATGTGTCCGGACGACTGGTGAAGTGGGCGGTAGAGCTGAGCAAGTACGATGTGGTTTATGAGCCAAGAGTAGCTATCAAGGCGCAGATGTTAGCAGATTTTTTGCAGGAGATGGCACGACCAACTAAGGCGAGCGAGGAGGTGAAAGAGTGGACGCTGTATACCGATGGTTCGACTATGGTGTCGGGAGCAGGATTGGGTATTGTGTTAACCAGCCCGGAAGGGGAAAATTTTGAGTTCGCAATTAAGTTGGGATATAAGGCATCCAATAATGAGGCCGAGTACGAAGTTGTGTTGCAGGGTATCATGATGGCACACGACCTGGGAGCACAAAAGTTATGGGCATATACGGACTCTCAGTTGATAGCCTGTCAGTTCGGTGGTTCCTTTGAATCTAAGGAAGAACGAATGGCAGTATATTTGAGTAAGTTATGGGAAGAGGCAGCACATTTTGAGGAATTTAAACTGGAGCACTTACCGCGAGCTGAGAACGTTCGGGCGGACCAGCTCGCTCGGATAGCTGGAGCATTGGGGACTTGTGATACTCGGAAAATCACACTAATGGAGTTGGACCATAGTAGTGTGGAAAAAGGAAAAGAGGTTATGGAGATCGGAGAAAAAGATGATTGGCGCACACCTATATGGGAGGTCCTTGTCAAAGCAAAGGAGTGCGCAGAAAAATTAACGACGAAGGAGACTAGAACAACAGCTCATTTTTGTGTGACACATGAGGAATTATATAAGAGGTCACGTTTTGGACCTTTCCTGAAGTGCTTAACTAAGGATCAAGGATTGGAAGTGTTAAAGGAGACACGTGAGGGGTACTGTGGCGATCATGCGAAGGGAAAGGCATTAGTAGGCATAACGTTGAAAGCTGGTTTCTTTTGGCCAGGAATGAAGAATATGACTACTGAGCTTGTAAAAACGTGTAAGAAGTGTCAGATGCATGCTCCGGTCATTCATATACCGGCTGATGAGATGATGACAATGAGATCGCCGTGCCCATTTGCGCAGTGGGGAATTGATATTGTGGGTCCTTTTCCATAAACCCCGGGCAACAAGGAGAATCTAGTAGTGGCGATTGATTATTTTACAAAATGGGTGGAGACCGAAGCAGTTACAGGGATAAGCGAACAACATATGATGGATTTGATTTTTAATAACATATTTTGCAAGTTTGGAGTACCGCGAGTACTGGTGTCAGATTATGGGACCCAGTTCAATGGAAGAAAGATACGGAATTGGTGCAAGGAGATGGGGATGAAGCAGCGGTTTGCTTCTATGGCACATCCTCAAACTAATGGGCAAGTGGAAGTCACTAACCGTATAATTGTGCAGGGTCTTAAGCTGCGGTTGGAAAAATAGCCGGGCTTTGGGAAGAGGAGCTCGCATCCATTTTGTGGGCCTATCGGACAACTCCCTAAACCTCCACGGGGGAGTTTCCGTTCAGTTTGGTGTATGGGATGGACGCGGTTATTCCAGTTGAGATAGTAGGAGTCTCGCAGCAGTTGGCAGCGTTCGATGTGGAAGAAAATGAAAGATTAGCTCGGGGAGCGATTGAGACAATTAATGAAATACGTGATAGAGCGGCAGCTCGGGTTGAGTGTTATAAGCAAAAGATACAAACTGCTTTCAATAGATGAGTTAAGAATCGCTGTTTTCAGGTGGGCGACCTGGTGTTTAGGCGAGCTAATGCCTTGCGGATGACTAGAAAGTTGGAGCCGAACTGGATTGGGCCATTCAAAGTGATAAAAGTGTTGCGAGGTGGAGCCTATATACTGGAAGATGCAGCTGGAAAAGTCTTGCCTAGGAGCTGGAATGTGAGTCACTTGAAGAAGTATTATGCGTAGAGGGCAGATCGTTGTATGTTGTGGCGGGGGAAGCTATCTCTGGACCGGAGTACGCTTCTCCCGCACAAGAGTTGGTTGTGATGTGAAAGTGTTTTATGCGAGTTGTTGTGTTTTTGTGGTGGGAGAAGCTATCTCTTGACCGGAGTGCGCTTCTCCCGCACAAGAGTTGGTTGTGATGTGAAAGCGTTTTATGCGAGTTTTTGTGTTGTTGTGGCGGGAGAAGCTATCTCTGGACCAGAGTTCGCTTCTCCCGCACAAGAGTTGGTTGTGATGTGAAAGTGTTTTATGTGAGTTTGTTGTTGTGGCGGGAGAAGCTATCTCTGGACCGGAGTGTGCTTCTCCCGCACAAGAGTTGGTTGTGATGAGAAAGTGTGTTATGCGAGCTGTTTAGTTTTTGTGGCGGGAGAAGCTATCTCTGGACCGGAGTGTGCTTCTCCCGCACAAGAGTTGGTTGTGATGATAAAGTGTGTTATGCGAGTTGTTGAGTTGATGTGGCGGGAGAAGCTATCTCTGGACCGGAGGGCGCTTATCCCGCATAAGAGTTTTGTGGCGATGTGAAAGTACGAGTTGTTGTGTTGTTGTGGCGGGAGAAGCTATCTCTGGACCGGAGGGCACTTCTCCCGCATGAAGATTGTGTTTTGAGAAATATAATAAATGAAGTTTCGCGAGCTATTTTGTTCTCTATAGTTAAGTGGTTGAGATGTTTGACTTACATGTTTTTGATTGAATAAGTGTTTTATGCGAGMTAAACGCTCGACTTACATGTTTTTKATTGAATAATTWTTTTATGCGAGTTAATGTGTTTTGTATGATTGGACTGCTATGCTGTGTGATTTCATTGTTCTTACGATCTCGCGATTTCTTAAGATGAATCGTGATTGGATGAGATCTCAAGCGACCTGTATTAATTGGTCATGAGTAAAGTTGGCAGTTTTGTATGAATTTTAAGTGCAGGTTTGCAGGTGTTTGGAAGTTCAGTTATGCATATATTGGATAAAATAAAGAAGTTTTTACGGAATAATAAAGTAATTATACAGGTCTCTTTAACAGTTTTTTCAGAAGCTGCAGGTAGAGGTTTTTTTTGCTTGGTTCGGCAGCAAGGGGTTCAGCAGTGGGGAGCCTATCTTCAGCTGGCGCGTCTAGTTCGGATGAAAGTTTGGCAGATAGGATGTCCCAACCTTGACATGATAACCACTAGCTGGCATCCAGGGGTTGCTTCATATCGCCTTTCCAGGTGCTGAAGGGGGTCATCTGATCGACAATGGCCTTCACGTCCGGGTTTTAGGTGACGTTCATGGCTGCGAGCTGCTCTTTGACTATCCCTATAGCTTTGCGAACCCATTCTCTACTCCCTACGGTCATCTTGCCGAGGTATAAGGTTGACCGTCTGACGGCCTTGATCAGCTCCTCCCGGTACGAACTTATGAATTTTTGGCCCACCTCGCTCATTAGGAAGGTTCGACGACCCTCAATTATGCCCCGCTCATGACCCTCAGTGATGCCCTGTTCGCGAGCTGCCTAGATTTGTTCTTCTTTAGTTTGCACGACATCAACAATTTTCTTTACAAGTTCTCGGAGTTCGTTGGCCATGCGAGTTGTCTCATCCTTTAGGCTGGAAACTTGAATTTTTAGGAGGCCGTTCTCCTCCTCGATTTCACTTAGACGTTTGCGGGCTTCGTCCAGTTCGCCTTGCGTCGGAGAGAGCTATTTTGTTTGCTGATCGGCTTGTGAAGTTAGCTCCTCGCAGGTTTTCTGCAGTTCATTGTCTTCGGAGCTGGCTGCGAGCTGGACGGCCACCGTGGAGAATAGGGTGTGTAGCTGTTTAAAATAAATAGAAACAGAGAGCGGTATTAATACTTAGTGTTATTACGTGATTTGAGGGTCAGAGGTGATGATAAGTATACCTGGGTCCGGGCGCATTCTTGAAGAAGTATTCTTATGGCAGCCGCATCCTCGCAATTGACTATGTCTTTTTCTAAGTTCGGCGAGCTGGATGCCGTGCCACCATAGGTCTTGCAAAGTCGCTTTTGCTTTGGAGCAGGTGAGATGGGTCTCTGGGCGGACGGTCGGAGGGATCGTTTACCCTTTGAAGTCTTTTTTGCTGATGGGCTCTTTTCGAGCTCGTCCTCGACTTCTGGGCTCGTTTCCGCTCCAAAAGATTCATTTAAAATATCATCCACAATGGGGATTGAGGGTGGAGGTGCTAAAGTGACTTCAGGCTGTGGCTCGGGTTGTGTCACGATCTCCACCGAGCTCGAAGAAACGCAAGCTTCACAAAAGGCATCTGTGGACATGAGGGCAACATTAGTATGAAGTATATTTTTTCAAGTATTGGATGACATTTTACACATAAGAGACCTACCAAACTCTGCTCGGGTTAACGCAAGATCCGACTCAAGGTGGCGAGAATCAATGCCCACATATCTGAAGATTTTGGATCGTTTGGTGAGATGCACCACGTTAAATGGGCGATTTCTCCACTCCGCGAGCTGGTCGGAGTATTTCTTGTATAGGATGAGAAGGTGTTTAGGGTTCGGGGGATTGGATGGGGTATGCTCTAATAGCTCGGTTATGCAAGGCCATTCTGCAGTGTTGTGAATAAAGAAAAAATTCTTTCTCCATTCAGGAACTTTATTAGAAGGATTCACTAAGAAGCAGGCTTTGCCCGTACGAACAGCGAAATAAAAGGAATGGCTTTGATATTTTATTTGAAAGCAAAAATGAAAAAAGCCGGGGTCGGGCTGAGTGTTGTAATATTTCCATAGTATAATATAGCCCGCCATATATCTCATAGAGTTGGGGGTTAATTGTAAAAGGGGGACTTTGTACAACAGCGAGGTTTTGATGTAAAATTGATGAGCTAGGAATCTAAATCCCACTCTGAGCAACTCGTCGAATAAGGTTATGTGTTGGGGGGATGGTTGCAAGGGGTCCAAGTGAAGTATGTCGGGAAGGACCATCTAGGCTGTCTCGGGTAAGTTAATTGTTTGTGGGTGTGCTTTCAGTACCTCTGGCTCAGGAAGCAGCCAATAGTTATCCTTGATTGGCTTAGTCGAAACGGATGAAGGAGGTAGGTCGGTAATGTCTAAAGAGAGAGCTAGAGTCACGGGATTTTCTAAAAAGTGTTCGCAGGGGATTAGAACATCGGGTTTTTGTAATGGAATGCCCTCTGGGATGTTTGCAAGGGCTGAGGGAAGGGGAGAAGAAGTTTCGGGGGTCGTGTCGTTTTCTATTTCTGTGCGGGAACTGGAGGTGGGAGAGGAGAGCTGATTGCGCCTCCTCTGAAAGATGTAAGGATTCTCGCTAGGATTGGAGTCTGGTGATAGAGCTGGGTTTTGAGAACTAAGATCGGAGGATGCTATTTTCATCATAAATCCAGGCATACAAAGAAAGATAATGAAAAACGCAACAGTTCAGCCAATACCACAGATACATTGTGCAGACATTATATGCGAATTAAAGCTATTAATGAAAAGGAAGATTGAAGACTTACCCATTCTTGGTGTTCTTGAGGTCGGTGATGGGTCTTGAATATTAGTGGTATTTTTTTAAGATTTTGAGGGTGCGTGAGCTTTGTTGCAGAGTGAAAATGGCGATGTACTTCGTATAAAGTGTAAAATGAGAGAGATGAAGGGGTTTTTGTTGGGCGACGGAAAGTTGATGGGACAGATTGGAGCAGGAGCTGATAGGGTTTTTTCTAGGAATGTTTTGGGCTATTTATTTTGGGCCCACTGGGTTTATTAAACTCCGAGAAAATAAGGAGGTGACACGTGTTCGACATAGTGGATGACTACATTTAATGAGGCTTAAAAGTGATGGGATGGACAGAGAGAGGCGTTCTTTGACTTTTGGGATTGTTCATGATTGCATTTTGAAATTATTAAGTCTGAGTATTATTTCAGGTCGAATAATAACAGTTGGGAGGTTGTCATGCGTATAGTTGGGGACTTGGTCTGGGGATTCACAGGTCGTCTCTCGCGAGATGATCATCTTATAATAATGAGTGAGTTCAGCGAGCTGATATTCTGGAGGTCGCAGGTATACTTGGTATCTTTTTGTAAGTTGATTGGTGTTATAGCTCGATTGGTCAAGGTGTGTGATTCTGAGATGTGGTAAGATATAGTGATTTGTTTGTATATATGTTTCACTATTACCTTTAGTGGTTGTGCTTGTTTGATTTTATTTTACATGTCCTGCCTGATTTCTTACCTCAATCAACTAGAACATGGGGGACTAGCTGATGCGAACCAAAATATCCATACGTGATATTATTTGATATATGTGAGTATTTGTGAAAGAAGACCTCATTTCCTGGAGAGGGTGTTCCTCTGGGAAGTGAGCGAGCTGGATGGTTTCTTTAAAGAAGTGAGCGAGCTGGTTTTATGGAGTAGCGACCTGTAGTATGGGGATGAGTTTTCATATAGGGTCGGAATCTCTTATGTCTTGTGCAGTGTCTGAGCTCCTTTTATGGGCTTAGTGTGGATGGGCTTTTATGGTCCTGGTGGGTTATACGGCAGTAGGCCTAGGCCTATTCCTGTAATTTAATGAAAGGTTTATTATTTATGGGAACTTAACATATAGGAGAAATCCTAATTCAGAGTCGGTGGTAGAGTTGTAATATTTATGTAATTGTGATGAGAGAAGGAAACCCTTGACTTGGGGAATACTTCTCGTCTCTATAAAAAGAGTTGCATATCTCTCATTATTTATCATCGTATCATAATCGCAAATTATATTATTCAAGAGAGAGGTTGAGTGTTTTAAACTTGCTTTTGACTTAAGCATCGGAGGACCTTCACGGGTCTGATCACCGATCTATCTGAAGGTACTGTTTTGAAGGACCAGCGAGATCGCTAGGAGGTTCGTTGAAGGCTTGGCAGGTCGCTGTGACGTATTCAGAAGATATTTCAGGTCGTTGATCTCTATTTTGAGGTTAGTACCCCTATATTTGGTAACCCAACTTTTTGGACTTATCAAAGTCCAATCTCTAGTACCTCTCCAGCTACGTCGGTAGCTGCCCAGAAGAAACGAGAAAAGGTCAAGGAAAAAAAAGGGCATATTTCTTATATTGCATGAAGTAAAAGAATGAAGCAATAAATGCAAGACCGACCTAGTATCAAGAATCTAATAACTTATTTAGAACAATAAAAAAGAATTTTCTCTTAAAATAACAACCTTAGACATTCATATTTTTTTTAGTTTCTAGTTATCAGAAAGGATTTGATGATACATGTTTCAATATTATAAAAATGACCAAGAATTCAGTTTGTCATGAAATGTTTCATCTCCAACATGGTATACCGAATAGCTCCATAAACACAATTTATATACACAGAAAATCGTAAAATGGGATACAAAATTGCCTCCAAGACTGAGTCATATTTAAAAAAAAAAATTAAAGCTCCAATGACTCGTATCACCTAAACTAATGTCAAAATAAATCCCCAGTAGCCCAGCTTGTCCACCCCAGGTCTTAACAAAACTAAGTGCAGATGTAGACTAAGAATTTCATAGTTGACTCAAAGAAATTAAAAAATTAAAAAGCCCAATGTCAAATATAAGCCAACATTCTCAAAATTCCTAAACTTCAACGGTTAATAGAATTCTGAACTTATGTAATAAGCTTATCGGGTATAAAAGGGAATTTCTAAGGAAGAAGAAGATGAAGCATGCCTTTCTGTGTTTTCCAATTAATACGAATTATACTCGCGGCTTCCAATTTTAAACGGACCTCGCCCTTACTAGGAATATGAACCGGAACTTCGACATGTTGTAAGTAAATGGCAAATATTTTCTAGAATCTTCCGGCTGGGGCTTCTACTGCATGATTGAACTGTGTTCTTGCTGAAAGACTGTAATGAAAGAAAGCAAGGGTTTATTAATCTTTGAGATGCAGTTGGCGGATCCAGACGCGCCGGAGGGAGGACACTAGCATAAACCGGTCTATGATCCAAAACCTTGACTCCCCATGAACATATGGTATGTAAAATTTGAAGGTCTATACTTTTGAAAATAAGTATCAGTTTGTGATGTTACTTTCAATACTAACCAACACTGAAACCAACATCAACCAGAGTTTAACTAAAAATATGTAGCGGAAATATAAACTTAAGAACATAGGAAATTAAATTCAGTTCACAAGTAACAGTACTTGTGAACTTCGGTGTACAAACCCGAAAATTATATTACTTTCTTGTTCACGAGTAATACAAAAATATGAAGTAATATATGAAAAGTAAAGTATCAAAACACATAATACAAAATACTTGTCGCCTTGATAAAAAGATCTTCTCCGTTGGTCACGCAATTTCGAAGAACTTCTTGGTCTCGGACAGTGGCTCCAAGTAGCTTTTCTTGCGTGCGATCTTCCTTGCTTTGCGTCGTCTGGTCCTTCTCAATTCCGTGCGTAAAAGTGTATTTCAAGCTTTAGTATTCTCTTATTTTAAATAGACAATGTTAGAATTCTAAACTTGGTAAATAAGTAAAACAAATCCTAAACACAATTTAGGAAACTAAATAATGTCCTATACACAAATTAGGAAACAAAATCTAGAGTCCTAATTTATTTTGTGTCCAAGAAAGGCAAACAACTAAAATAGGAATTATTGCCAAGAATAAATTCCCAACAATCTTCCCCTTTTGCCAATCTGGACAAAATACTACGGCGTAAAATAATCTCAAACTAAAATACTAACTCCCCCTAAGATGGAAAACTCCCCCTAAATAAAAGAACCAATGTTACTAAAACATTAACCCAACATTACAAACCAACAATGTCCATTTATCAAAACTAAAACACAAGGAACTTATTGACTCCGCACCCTCTTCGAACGACGAGGGGATGTCGAAGTTCCTTCACCCCAATCCTTTCTTTTCTTCAACAGCTTCTTCAATTTCTTCATTTTCTTCAAGGCCTTATTGCGAGAACAGATCCTCTACATCCTCTTCTCTCGAGCAAGGCTTGCCGAAGCCTCGGCAGCAGCAGCATCATTTTCAGCCTCATCCTCAGCGTCGCCATTATCTCCCCCTTTTTGGCTTGAAGGCAAAAAGACCTCCATGATAGATCCACGAAGCGCCTGTAGCTGGGTCATCTGAGCGTCAATCCAAGCAACATGCGCACAAAGAACCTGCGCAGACATGTGGACCATGTTGGGACCAATGTTGGGAATGCCGGACCCAACACCACTAACAACAACGGCTCGGAAAGGCGCCTGCCAAGGGAGATCAATAACTCGTGCACCAGAAATGTGTTGGCCCCTCAAAGCAAAACAGTCAGCCTCAACAGTAAGCAAGTCATCAAGATGAAGCGTCAAACCCTGATTTTCAAGCAAGCTAAAGATCAACGAGTAAAAGCACAACGAGGTCGCAGACTTGGTGGTAGCGAACTTTGTGATAATGTCGAACACATGCTGCCTAAAACTAAACTTGATTCCTCTCCAAAGCTTGTATAAAAAATGGTCCTGAGGTCACGTAACACATGTAGTGTTCTTGGAGGGAACCCAGTTACAAATGGCCACCTTGTGCAAAACAGAATAGAGAGAAGTAATCCGGGTGCTCGGCAACTGTTCAAACCACGCATTCACCATATCATCCACAGTAGAATCACCCCGATACGATTCAGTCCCAAACAACTCATCAATCAAATCAGGGGTAAAACTAAACACCTTGCCACGCTCAAATACTTTGCCATGCTTCACAAAATCTAAATCAACAATGGAGGGCAACAAATTGGCATAAAACTCCACAACTACATCACAAAAGTAGGCAATCAAGTTTTGCTTCTCAAACAAATCAACCGGGACTCGGCACTCAGTAATCATATGCCGGGTATTGTACTCGGAAAACAACTCCTCGGCCTCGGCAGTCAAGAACCTATAAGAAAATGGCACCATGTCTTCAAGATCAACATTTCGAGAGAGAGTGCCCGTGGGGGAGTGAGAATGAGTAGAGGTGTCCGATGGAGACGATGCGGGAGCAGGAGAAGTAAAATCAGCAGAGTCAGAGCTGGAGGACGAAGCAGACTAGGCTTTTGGTGATGTTGGTATGGGGGAACCAACATGAGGACCAACATCGTCCTTCTTCGCTGCCTTATTTTTCTTCTTGTCTTTCTTGTAAGCAGAAATGATATCACGAAGGGGCACATCAAATGAGGAATCTGAGGAATACTCAAATAGGTCAGGATCAAACTCGGGATGTGTTTCACGGATAGGAGATGGATGATTAAAGTAGATTTTTCCTTATTTTTATTAGCTTTTTAGTTCGTTTTTCTATTTTTTTTTGGTATAAGTTGGACGATTTAAGCATAACTCCGTGTTTTTATAGTTCTGACTTATTTTATCGTATTTTATTCGTAATTGATGCAAATAGGTGATATTTCATTGTTTTCACCTTACAGCTAAGTAACCGGAAGAGTTCAGCGCGTAATAGACGAAGTTCGATGTTCAAAAATAGGAAAATGAGCTTTCCGGCGAAACGAGTAGCAAAAGATCGAGAGACGAAGACAGACGCTCTGTCGCGTCGACTGATGCGACCGTCGACGCTCCATCGACGCGAGCCATGATCCGCATTATTCGACGCAAGGCCGACGCTATGTTCTGAAGCATCGATTGAAAGGGCGTCATTCGACGCAACGTCGATGCAACATTCTGAAGCGTCGACCGAAGGGGCTTCAGTCGACGCACAATCGACGCAATTCTCTGAAGCATCGATGCAAGCCCACATCAGTCGACGCACCTGCCCACCTGATGCGCACACCCAGGCAGCACCGACGCCGAGCACCAGCGCGCGTCAGTTGACGCACCGTCGACGCACCATCGACGCGACGGCCCAGAATTCGGATTTTAGGGTTTCTTGTGCGCCAAGACTTGCAATATCTATAAAAACCCTCTATATTTCAGATTTTTCAGAGGAGAGAGGCCAGAGACACATAATACATGACCACCTAGGGTTCCATAACTTCCAATAACAATAATTCCACATCTCATAATGAGAATTGAAGACGGAGATCAAGGATCGAAGAACAACGCGTCCAAAACATCGAATTTGAGTTCGGGATTCAATCTTCGCCCAAGATTATCGTTCAACCTCTGGAATAGCTGGAGCTTCTTACTGCTTTTAGTAGTTACAATAAGTTTTCTAAACTCTTAGTTAATTTAGTAGTTAATTTATTAGTTAATTGCTTAGTTAATTTCTTAGTTAATGCTAGAACTAGTTTAATTAGCTTATTCATTTTATGCTTGATATTGGATATTGGATTACTTTAGTTTACTTATGCGATTGATTCGTGATTAGTTATTCGTTCTTGGATTCTTATGATTCATTTATTAGTGGTAATTTCTTATGTTTATCTTAGATTCGTTAATTAGGTTTAATTTATGGTTGCGTATTATTGATAGTATAATTATTGCTCGTAGTTGATAATTTAGTTAGAATAATTAGTTTAAATAGCTTTAGTTTAATTATTGCTTAAGTTATAATGACCAACCCAATATCTTTTAAAACTCCAAATGTACATGTATTTTACTTTAGTTCATAAATTGAGAAAAACATCCGAAAGACCGAATAGTTGTTTCCTCGAGAGATACGACTCGAGTCAAACTTATCACCCTACAGTTACCTCGTGCTCTTGCGAGTAAACTAACGTGCTTTTAAATTAATTTATTAAAAATGGGGTGCACAAAAGTTTGGATCAACGGAGGGGGATCATCAGCAATTGATCTTGACGAACTCGTCACTTCACCGGAGGAAAAGTCAAAATAGTATAAGGAGGGTATGAGTATTCAGTTTTAGTAGAACCTGGTGAAACCTTGATGGACGTCGGGGTAGTTTTCTTCTCGGCCAACTTCACAGTCTGCTTCCGGCGAGGCATCTTCTTCCTTGTGAGCTAAAGCATACGGCGGCACAGACCCTTCAACCGGAGCAGCAGGAACATAGTCATCATCATCAAGATCCGTCAACACTGTAACATCCTCTGCAAGGTTCATGTGCTTAATCAGTACATTATGGCGCGGTCCTGCTTGACTCTTTAGTACAGCAGGCGGCAATACGCCGGGAGGGATATTGTCCAACTGGACCAAACATTTTAGCAACAAAAGATAAATTCTGGGGATTATCAATGTCGACCTAATTGCCGGGCTGCACTAGAAATACCTGTGCTTCAGGGGCGGCGTCAAGTGGGGCAGATGATGAAGAGGACGGGTTCAACATCATGAGAATTGCACAAAAACACAAAAGCAACAGAGAAATCGAAATAGATGGAGAAGTTTGAGAGAGCTTGAGAGTTTAACTTCATATGGTTGATGAGGAAGTGAGCAAACGGTAAGAACATCAGATATTTATGATTTCCAAAGAGTGACTGTTGCCAAGGAGAGAGAAAAGTAAAAGATAAAAGGAACTAACCATAATTTTCCTTCCAGTGGATTTGAGGCCAAAAAATGATTTTCCTTCCTTTCTAAATCAACACCACTCCCCCTTAATGTATGATACATGATATCCACAACTTTAATCATTATCTCATTAATTTTTTAATAAAAATTGCACAACTCTACTACAAAATCAACCAAAATATATAGCTGAATTAATTGAACCATCAGCTCACACTACAAGAAATTTGATGTTCGACGACGATACGTTTCGTCACTAAAAGTCAATTTTTTCGTCACTGAAGAGAAAAGGTGATGAAAATTGAGTGTCACAGTGGTTTTCATAGTATTGCTGTCACCATTGGTGAAAGTGACAATTTTTTCAAGCGCGTCACTAAATGTTCGATTTTGATGACGCTGATGTAAATTGTCATCATAGATGATACTATTTGGTGACGCATAATTCGTCACGTAAGTGATTGAAAAATTGTCATCAAAAGATCGGTTTTGTCACCATATGTTAACATTTTCAATGACGAACACTTAATTTTTCATCAAAACATATGACTTTCCGTGACAAACATAACTACGGTGACATTTTTTTTTTGAGTTATTATGACGCTCATATTGTCATAATATGTATTAAACAATTTCCAAATATAATGTAATTCGTCACGATAGATTTGTTTTATAGTGACGCAATATTGACCGTCACTGAACATCTATACTTACAATGACAAACCATTGTGTCACCATTTACTATTAAAGGTGATGAAATTATTTGTCACAAAAAAGTTAGCAATATATGACGAATTTTATTATCATCATAAATCATGATTTAATGGTTATATATGGTGATAAAATCCATTGTCATTAAATGAGTTTATATGGTGACAAACCAATCATCATAAATGATTTAGTTTAAGTGACAAGTTCAAAGTATTATGTGATGAAACAAGTTGTCATAATTTTTTTAAGTGACAATTTGAAATACTTATGTGACGCTTAATGTTGTAATAATTGAGTGAACACGATTTGATTATTTACTTTCATGACGACATAAATTGTCCTACATTAATTTGTCATTATTCTTTTGTAAGGAAAAAATATCGTAACGATGAAAGTGAAAGCAAATGAGCATTTATCATTACAATATAATGATAACAGTATTCCAAAATATTTCTTCGACGATTTCGAACATACACCAAAACACTTCCAACTAACCAAAATATTAACTTGAAATATCCAGAACACATATCAAATTAGACATCTAGAATCAATGTACTTGAATATTCAAAACAAGGACCTGGAAGCATAAACTAAACCAAAAGAGTTATTTCATATAGCAAGAATGTAGCCTGACTTGTTCCACATGTCAACATTGCCAAATAAAAACAGAAGTGGGATCAGACCGCCTGCATATTTCAACTTTATAACTCTAAATTAGTTTATAATCAAATCATCAAAGAAATACTATACAAAGTTCACAGAATTGAAATTGAAAATTCTGACTTACTTGGAATATAATGGATCAGGCATTATTCCCACCCGAAGAAGACTCATTTGCTCTCATGAAGGTCATAAGCTTGTTGATGCACTTGCCTTGCTGAGTTAGTTGATTTTTCAAATCATCGAATTCATTCTTGAGCTTGACTTCATTCTTGAGCTCCGTCACTTGACCTTCCGAATCCTATAGATTTTCTTGAGTTTATGCCATTTCCTTTTTCATGTGTTGGGTGTTCGAATCAGGCAACATGCTGTGTTTTCCTGGAGGTTTCGGTCCATACCCAACGACTTTGATATAACCAGATGCATGACCAAGAACTTCAGTTGCTATCTCTTGTTCAGTCTTCTCAATCCCTTCTTCGGCATATTTTACTTTCTTTGCTATCATCTCATCCTACAAACACATCGATGTAAGTATAATAATAATAATAACATGATCATTAACGAAGTTGGATTATAAAAGGCATGTATCAGTACTGCAAAGAGAAATTAAAAAATAACGCATTTTCTCACAACTTAATAAACACATTGTTACATTTCCTCACCATAAATAATAATAATATTTTTTAATTAACCCAAATCAAATGTGATTTCCCTTTATATGACTGTAATTTCTTTAAAAATGTTCCCAAATCTAATGCAAATACAAAAAATAAAATGAAAAGTTAGAATCACAATCTACAATTCTAACATAATTTTCTTAGCATAGCAATCAAGTTTAGCATGGTGTTCAACTAACGACATCACAATCAAAGTACCACACAATTCATAATCCTACGTAAAATTACAGTATACATTATTCACAATGACTGTAATCTCTATTGGGGTTCAAACAAGTAAGTCATAGTCTAATTATTTCTCAAGTTTTTAATTCTTAGGCTTCTCACTCTCACGATTAAAATTGGCAATATTTTAAATAATAATATAGTGCAGAAATTAACAAGCGAAAAGAGAATTCAGGTGAAACACACTATAGCAGCGATAAGTCGAGTTCGGCAATAACAAAAAGTGATTTCAGCAGTGAGTGGTCCATGGATGCGCTCGCGGTTGCTGGAGCCGTCGCCATCTCCAACTTGGACGCAATCCAACACCACCACTACTACTAGACTCCGTACATGTTTTAGCGACTCATATCTAGATCAAAAGAAGCTAATTTCACATAAATATTGGTCTACATATCAATAGCATAGCATAACAGTATGCATTCTCATAATTAACATTTAACTTAGAGTAGAAAACATAACTACTGATATATTTATAAATAAAAAAATCTTTTTTTATTGGATTTGATTCGCCCCTTTAATTGATAAGATAACATCACAAGACTTGTACAAAAAACCAGTTCAAACACAATTCATAAAACAAGTTAACCCGCAATTGAGATTCATCACAAGTTCAAGCAAACAACATAATAACAACAACAGTTAACACGTTTCTATCTAGCACGGGGATTAGGATTTAATGATGAGTTGGTTGGCTATTTACTTAGCACTTAGAACTTCAATCTCAAAACATAATAACATGATTTAAAATTAACTCCTAAGTACAAGCCGTGTAAATATCACCAGGATATTTATTTTATAGCATGGACCAATAAGAACTAAATTTTCATGTATTCAAGTTCCGAATATCAATATGTATTAAAGTTTATGCACAAACACAAAACACATTTTTAAGGAATTGGTATATCATATCAATGGACCTCATAAACATACGTGATGAATATCATTATGCATCACATGACACAATTCATGATGTAAATTTACGTGACTTGGTAGCGTAACACTGTTCAAGACTTCCCAACAAATCCAAACTTGCTACACACAAAAATGGAATTAAAGCAGCAAAACATCCTTATACATAGATCAAGAAGCACACAACATTAAAGCGAGGGGGGAAAGATCCTGAAAGTCCCAGAATGTTATTGTAAGCATGTACTCCATTCCATAGAATCTTATCATAATTCAAATAATCCTTATTTTTCATTGATACTTTATTATATATTTTCTAATTTGAATATTAAAAATCATAAAAATACCATTAATATAAAGCAAATTTGAATATGGGTTTGAAAATATGCAACCTCACTCGCGAGACTAGGTGAGTTTCGACGAGTTTGGACGAGTTGATTGGTCGGAGGATGCACTTTTAAAATTCTTTGAAGTACAAGATGCATTAAATTACAAAAAAAACGTTAGGATGCAAACCCAAAAAACGCGTATAGTACAGGATGGTTACAATCTTTTCCCCTTTATTTAACTTTCTTTATAAATTAAGGACTTCAATTATTATTCTATATATTCTTAAGTTTCTTTTATTATTAAAATTGATTAAATAATTATATTATTTGAACAATAGTTTATTATACAATTTTTATGATTTTAAGTCTTGAAATTTATCTATTATTATTATATGATAACATTTTATAAACAAAATAAAAAACAATAGTATTATATTTAAAAATAAAATTCATAGAAGAAGTTAAATTAGATAATAAATACTAAAATTGAATTCTAGGAAATGATTAAATAAATCTAAGAAATAAATAAATAAATAAATTTATCTAGTTTAAAATTATTTTGAGATTTAGTTTATAATATTTAATAACATATAAGTCATGTTTTTATTTTTTAAATATACTAATTATTTATGATTAAATATTTACTTAACCTAACTTATAAAATTCAAATGAATTATATTATTATTTTATATTATTTTTATATTTTTGTTTTCATTTTTATTAAATAATTATATATAATTTAAAATTATTATTTTATATATTCTTTATGAATTCAAGTTTTGAATTTTGTTTAGTATTATTTTATAACTTTTATATTTTGTTTTGTGTATTATAATTTATTAAATAGTTATATATATAATTATATATAT
>BMAC01000699.1:372744-405020 GCA_014905375.1 Phtheirospermum japonicum | reverse complement strand
TAGCAACTTAGAACTTCAATCTCAAAACATAATAACATGATTTAAAATTAACTCCTAAGTACAAGCCGTGTAAATATCACCAGGATATTTATTTTATAGCATGGACCAATAAGAACTAAATTTTCATGTATTCAAGTTCCGAATATCAATATGTATTAAAGTTTATGCACAAACACAAAACACATTTTTAAGGAATTGGTATATCATATCAATGGACCTCATAAACATACGTGATGAATATCATTATGCATCACATGACACAATTCATGATGTAAATTTACGTGACTTGGTAGCGTAACACTGTTCAAGACTTCCCAACAAATCCAAACTTGCTACACACAAAAATGGAATTAAAGCAGCAAAACATCCTTATACATAGATCAAGAAGCACACAACATTAAAGCGAGGGGGGAAAGATCCTGAAAGTCCCAGAATGTTATTGTAAGCATGTACTCCATTCCATAGAATCTTATCATAATTCAAATAATCCTTATTTTTCATTGATACTTTATTATATATTTTCTAATTTGAATATTAAAAATCATAAAAATACCATTAATATAAAGCAAATTTGAATATGGGTTTGAAAATATGCAACCTCACTCGCGAGACTAGGTGAGTTTCGACGAGTTTGGACGAGTTGATTGGTCGGAGGATGCACTTTTAAAATTCTTTGAAGTACAAGATGCATTAAATTACAAAAAAAACGTTAGGATGCAAACCCAAAAAACGCGTATAGTACAGGATGGTTACAATCTTTTCCCCTTTATTTAACTTTTCTTTATAAATTAAGGACTTCAATTATTATTCTATATATTCTTAAGTTTCTTTTATTATTAAAATTGATTAAATAATTATATTATTTGAACAATAGTTTATTATACAATTTTTATGATTTTAAGTCTTGAAATTTATCTATTATTATTATATGATAACATTTTATAAACAAAATAAAAACAATAGTATTATATTTAAAAATAAAATTCATAGAAGAAGTTAAATTAGATAATAAATACTAAAATTGAATTCTAGGAAATGATTAAATAAATCTAAGAAATAAATAAATAAATAAATATATATATATATATATATATATATATATATATATATATATATATATATATATATATATATATATATAATATATATATATATATATATATATCATAAAATATCTTAAAACCACACAAAGCTATACCTCTTGATTTAGTTATATTCATCACTCAACTGAGGATCTGATTTTTTATTTTTTGAATTTTTAAATATTTTCTACCATTTTTCAGATTTAGGAAACAATTAACTCAAATTTAATTACAATTAAATATAATTTATTGATCTCAGTTTCTTTGATTTTTTAATTTTTCTTAATTTTCAGTTTTAAATATTTAAATAAATTTATATAATATATTCAAATAATTTAATTTATAATAACTAGAGATCTATATAGTAAATTTTAATATTTTTTTATTTCATAAAAATAAGTATTTAGAATTTATCTATAATTAAATTATATTTTTATTTAATTTTAAGATATTAGCAGGTAAAATTGAAAAATGTATAATTAAGAAATAAAATATATAAATTTAAATTAAATTTAAAATATTTAATTAAAAAATTTGAAGATTAAATAAGTATTTTATATATATATATATATATATATATATATATATTTATGTAAAGAGTCTTCTAAATATGGCGTGAATTTGTAACCAAAATAAAATTACTATGACAACTTCATATTTAACATCACCAAAGAACTCTTTCATGTCAAAATAATGTTGTCGCCATTTTTCGAGAACTGATGACGAATTGTAGCATTGTCATGAAAAGAAACTTGTTGTGACACCAAATATCGTCACCATTCTTCAAGGGGACATTAGTGACAAAATCGATTCTGTCCCAACTAGAAACTTATTGTGACACCAAATTCTCGTCACACTTTATTATATGTTTGTCATAAAATGTATTTTCCGAACCTTTTTATTTTGTCATCCCAAAATTATGACAAAATACATTTAAACGTCATTAAATATAAGTATTCGTGATGAAATCGGTGAACAACTGTGACAACAATAAATGTTGTCATAAAAGGGTGTTATTCTATGACGAAATTAAAAAATGTCAATATTGTTTAACATACTATGACGAACTTTTATGCGTGGAAAAGAAAATCGTCACTAAACGTCAGATTTCTTGTAGTGCCATTAGAGTTTATCTTGTGCAATATGAACTATCACTCTCCAAATTAAACTTGTTATTACCTGTTCCGCAGTCCGATTATAACTTCACTAAAACACTTTGTTAGCAAGACTCAAAACACCATTAAGAGAATTCAAGATAGACAAAAATACATGTAACAGAACGCACAGCAAGAAGGCATCTTCTCAAAGTATGAATGTCCTACGGGATGCCTAAAATTCATGACCTAAAAGGTAAAGAAAATTATGGTTTTAGTGACTTGATCTAGTGTTGCTTATTATTACTGATGACATTATAACCAACATTGTTTCAGGTGAAGTCAATGGAAACTTACCCCTTAACCCAAGTTAATGACTACGTCAAAATCGCTCAAGAAGGTGAAATATAAAGATTGGATCGATTTGTATCCAGATTTTCTTCATCTTTTTAAAGATTTGAAGAGAAATAGCTTATCTTCAACAATTGTTGTTAACACCTCTTGTTTTTGGACCTGGGAGAAAACCAGTTTCTGCGAGAAAGCTCCACAATCACCTAATTAAAGAGGTTAGTCTTTTTGTCATAACTTTTATTGCAACACAAAGACCTTATCGCACTATCAACCAAACTCAATGCATTTGGATTATGTATGAAAATAAAAATAAAAATGCATGCAAAAGTATACAAATATTGTGACTGATGTTGGTATGGTGTGTCACAACATCAAAACAAACATTGGCTTAGACAATGCACATACCGAGATCTCTTCTCAAACGAGAGAAGGTCTCTAAATCTAATGCCTTCGTGAAGATGTCATAAATTTGATTGTCTATTCCTATATGCTCATGGCTAACTATCTTCTCTCAACCAAGACTCGAATAAAGTGGTACCTTATGTCAATGTGTTTGATTCGAGAATGCTGGACTGGATTTTTCGAGATATCAATGGCACTGGAATTATCACAAAGCACAGTCAAAATTCGACTGGAATTATCACAAAGCACAGTCTTCTATCATTTGGTTCATCCACAACAATTGTGTACAAGCACTTCCATCTACAATATACTCGGTTTCAGCTATAAAAAGAGAAATACAATTTTGTTTTTTGCTATACGAAGAGATTAGATTATTACCCAAGAAAAAATAGCCCCCTGTAGTATCTACTACATCCCCGGCCCAATCCGAATCAGTATAACCAACAAGTTCAGTACATGTGTCTTTAGTATACCAAACACCTACTTCTGTCGTACCAGCAATGTACCTTATGATTCTTTTAACAACTTTTAAGTGTGACTCTTTTGGATTAGACTGATATCTAGCACACGGACACACACTATACATAATATCTGGTCTACTTGCTATCAGATACAACAGACTCCCTATCATGCTTCTGTACATTGTGTTATCAACACCCTTACCAACATCATCTCTTGACAGTGTTACAGTTTTTCCCAGTGGAGTTTTCTTATGCGTTTCACTTTCTAACCAAATCCTTTTAACTAAGTTTTTAACATATTTGGCCTGAGAAAGGAAAATACCATCATCAAGCTATTTGATTTGTAACCCAATAAAGTACGGGAGATTACCTTCCATGCTCATCTCAAATGTGTCGGACATTCGAGTGATAAACTCCTTTACTATATGTTCGTTAGTGGATCCAAAAATAATATCATCTACATAAATCTGGACAATTAAGATGTGCTTATTGGATCTAAGGAGAAACAAGGTTTTATCAACTTCTCCTCGTCTAAAGTTCAAAAATAGCAAGTGTTGAGTCAATCTTTCATACCAAGATCTAGGAGCTTGTTTTAAACCATATAAAGCCTTTTTTTGTTTTAAAACAAAGTTTGGTTTTTGGGGATCTACAAATCCTTTAGGCTGCTGAACGTAAACTTCTTCGCTTAAGACTCCATTTAAAAAAACACTCTTTATGTCCATTTGATGTAATGATATCTACATATAACAAGCAATAACAAGTACAAGTCTTACCGACTCAATGCGAGCAATAGGGGCAAATATCATCAAAGTCGATCCCTTCAATTTGTGTATACCCTTGCGCAACCAGTCGAGATTTGTTCCTCACAATGTTGCCTGCCTCATCGGTCTTGTTCTTGAAGATCCATTTTGTTCCAATCACGTGAGAGTTCTCTGGTCGAGGAACTAAGTCCCAAACATTGTTTGGCAAATTGGTCCATCTCCTCTTGCATTGCCTTTATCCAGAATTCATCCTTGAGTGCATCCTTCACACGCTTGGGCTCTGTCTTATAAAGGTACAAAGACTCGCAAATTTTAGAACAGTTAATAGACAAACAAACGTACCTAACCATTTCTTTGAAATTTATCTGTCTCCTTTTTGTACTTCTTTCATCTAAGTCTCCGATGATTTGGCCCGTGGGATGGTTTCTTTGAATTCTGGATGGGATATCCCTCTGATGAAGATCAGTAGGATCAACTGGATCTTCTTCCTCTGATTCAGAATCTGATTCTACAGCGGCTTGAATTGATATTTGTTCTGATGTTGTGTTTCCGAACCAACATTGGTACCAACATCACTTAATTCTCTGGTTTCAGCACTTGCATCTCTGTTTTCAATACCTGCACTATTATCTACAGGAAGCGTGATATTATCTTGAGGATTTTGATCATAGACCAGATCATTATCCTTAGTAGGTTTAACTCCACTCGTCAAATCGTCGAACTTGACATTGACCGACTCAAACATGCTACGTTTTCTAAGATTAAACAGCCTATATGCATGACTATTTTGGGAATAACCCATGAAGATGCATTTGTCACTTTTTGAGTCCAGTTTAGCTAGATACACCCAAAAACATGAAAATAGCTCATGTTTGGTTTCTTACCCAACAACAACTCATAGGGTGTGGCACATGACCCTGGTCTAAAATAAACCCTTTTTATTATATGACATGCAGTATTCATAGCTTCAGCCCAAAAACGTTTTGCAATGCCACTAGAAATGAGCATAGTTCTAGTCATCTTAGCAAGAGACCTATTTTTACGTTCAGCTATGCCATTTTTTTGGGGAGTAATAAGTGAAGAAACTCGTGACTTATACCTTCTGAAGTGAATTATTTTGAAAATGATGCATTTTTAAACTCTTTTCCATGATCAGTTCCAATCCTTCCAATGTTCACATCAAATCTCACACACAACCTCTTTGCAAGTTTTTTAAATGCTTCAAAAGTTTCCGATTTATCTTTTAAAAACTTTACCCAAGTGAATTGAGAAAAATCATCTACAATGACTAATACGTACCTTTAACCACCAAGACTCTCGACTTCAAGTTGTCCCATAAGGTCCATACGATGGAGTTCGAAGCAAGATGATGTGGTGAGACTCTGCACTATTCGATGTGGCACTCTGACCTGCTTTCCTTTCTGGCACACCTCGCACACATGGATGATCTTGGTGTTGAGCTTAGGAGGCCCATTCACATCTTCCTCTTTGGCCAACCTGTCCATCATCTTGTAGTTGACATGCCCAGATCTTTGATGCCACACCTCAGCATCACTTAATTGATAAAATTTGCAAAAGGCATCACTATTGATTTGATAGCAGTTATCTGAAGTCCTCTGACAGGTGAGGATACACGGTCCATTCTCCTCATAGACTTCGCATCTCTCACGGTTGAATTTGACATTAAATACGTCGTCGCAAAGTTGACTTATGCTTATCAAGTTTGCAGTAAGTCCTTCTACCAGCAACACCTTTTATAGAGTTACAACGCCGGGAACATGGAGAGTTCCTTGGCCAATGACTTTTCCATTTGCGCCTCCACCATATTTTACTTTTCCTCCTCGAAATCTGATAATGTTGTCAAGTAATTCTTCTGACTCGGTCATATGCTTCGAGCATCCACTATCGAAGTACCAGGCTTCAGGGACGTGGGATTTTAGGGAGGTATAGATCATATTGCACATGATATTATTTTTCTTGACCCAAACCTGTTTGAACCTTGTGTTGGTTTTGGTGTTGGTAACATGGGGACCAACATGGGATTCAGCAGGAACCTTTGTTCTCTGAAAATGTCTTTTCTCGCCAACAATCTTCCAACAGAAAGGTCGAATGTGAGCTGGTTCACCACAATGATGGCACACGAACTGTCTCCTTCTATTCTTATGGCTTTTGGACAATTTATGTTCTTATTTTGATGCTTGTGTTGGCTGATTTGGTTTATAGCCAATTCCATGCTTTGAGGTTTCTGGGAAAATCATCTCCAAGATTTCGTCAAGCTTGGCCTTCCCTTTGTTCAGATTCGTGATGGTTCCTTGAAGCCTCTTCAGCTCGGTTTTCACCTTTTCTAGCTCAGCATCCTTCTTGGTGAGCGACGATTCTAATCGGACAATTATGTCAAGTTGATCATTCTTTTCCTTGGTTAATTTATCCACCTCTTTCATGAGATCCTTGGCCTAGAGTACCTATTTTTCCCAACTGACAAACAGTTGCTTATGCTCAATGCTCAACTGCTCGTACTCTTTGAGATAATCAGTAGCCTCTGCATTTAGGCGAACGATGTTGGTTTAGATAATAACAACATGGACGTCGTCGTCCCACACAACATTAGTAAATAGGGATGGAACTGGTTCAGGTGAGTCGGAATCATTGACATCCTCAGTGAAGTCTGTGGCAACCATGCTCTTTTTCCTGAGAATGTTAGCACACTCATTCTTGTAGTGTCCCCAACCCTTACATTCATGACATTGAACTTCACTGAGCTGTTTTGGGGAGATGGATGCATTGGATATCGACGGTGAGGACTGTGATCTGGTAAGAGCGCGTCTAGTGAACTTTGGTATAGACACCTGTGGCTTGGTCTTTGTGCTTGATCCTCAAATGTTGTTCCTTTTATTTTAGGATATTATTAAAATGTTGGGTCACATAGGACAATTCGTCTTCCTCAAGAGTAGTGGATTCCATCTTTTTCAGAATCCTTTTCAAATCAAACTCCTCATCATCTTCATCGTTGTCTGAGTTGGCATCGGAGGAGAGAGCAACATTCTTCTCTTTTGAGTTGGAACCAAGGTGTTCCCTCTCATATTGCTTGAGAGAGACAACTAAGGCATTGAACTCGATATCATTAATGTCATTGGATTCTTCTATGGTAATCACTTTCACGCTGTATTTCTTTGTGATGGATCTCAATAGTTTTAACACAAGATGTGAGTTTGTTATTGCTTCACCAAGTTCTGTGCACTCGTTTGAAACATCTGAGAGTCTCATGGCATAGTGCATGATAGACTTCTTTTCATCCATCCTCATCGCCTCGAAGGTGGATGTCAGCATTCTCAGTCTTGATCTCCTCATGCTCTGGGTCCCTTCACACACCCTTTGGAGTGCGTTCCATGCATCCTTTTATGAATCACAAGTCTTGATGAATTTGTAGTAGCTTGCGTCTACATACCCACAGAGGGAGTTGATGCATTTAGAATTCCAGTTTGCGGAAGCTACTTCCTCAGGAGTTCAATCTATCTCTTTCTTATTGACGTTATCACCTTCAACATCCGTGACACGTGGCTTTTCCAATCCAATCAAAACAGTTCTCCATGCACGTTCGTCAATGATCTTTAAATGCCAGCGCATCCTCTGTTTCCAGAGAGAGTAGTTCTCCCCATTGAGGATCGGAGGCCTTGGGTTGCCTTGAGCATCCATAGTACCTAAACAAATAAGGATCAGTACTTAAAGTTTAAGCAACCCGCTCTAGATGTCAATTGTAAAATTGTAAGGTATATGATTTTGAAAATAAGTATCTGTTTGTGATGTTGCTTTTCATGCTAACCAACACTGAAACCAACATCAACCAGAGTTAAACTAAAAATATGCAGCGGAAATATAAACTTAAGAACACAGAAAATTAAATTCAGTTCACAAGTAAAAGTACTTGTGAACTTGGGTGTACAAACCCGAAAAATATATTACTTTCTTGTTCACGATCAATACAAAAATATGAAATAATATATGAAAACTAAATTATAAAAATACGTGATACTAAATACTTGGCTCCTTGATGAAAAGATCTTCTTCGTTGGTTAAGCAACTTTGAAGAACTTCTTGGTCTCGGACAGTGGCTCCAAGTAGCTTTTCTTGCGTGCGATCTTCCTTGCTTTGCGTCATCTGGTCCTTTTAAATTCCATGCGTAAAAGTGTGTTTCAAGATTTAGTATTTTCTTGTCTTAAATAGACAATACTAGAATTCTAAACTTGGTAAACAAGTAAAACAAATTCTAAACACAATCTAGGAAACTAAATAATGTCATATACACAAACTAGGAAACAAAATCTAGAGTCCTAATTTATTTTGTGCCCAAGATAGACAAACTAAAATAGGAATTATTGCCAAAAATAAATTCTCAACATGGTACTTGTCGGAGACAATAATAGTTCAACAATATACTATCACACCTAATTCATCAACGATTTTTAGTGATTCTTGAAAAATAGTTGATTTAAAAAAATTTAAACCGAACCTCAAGGGTGTATTCCTATTTTTATCTTTATCTTCACATAAAGTTATTTACCATGCTGGCGGAGGTGGCTACACATGAAGTAGAAGCTCATCTGGCGCAAAGACATGATTATCAAAATGGCACCGTATATATAAAATTGTCACTTTTAGGTGATCCAACAAAATCTTATGACTAAAAAACACGAAAAAAGAAAAAAGAAACCGTACCTTGTTTTGAAGATAGCCCATCAAACCTGTTTTGACACAAGACACATTCAAATTATGAACTACGTCCCTCAAATCACTCTTTATCCATACCATTAAATATATCTGGATCACTTGTTTGCTCGTGAGAGAAAAATACCTAAAATGATTGGGATGTGTGTCTCGGTCTCCGATCAAGAAAGAATGTGCGTAAGATAAGTCGATCAGTCCAATATCTTCGTCATCTAATAAAGGTCATAGTGATCACTCGATCCATCTAAATACAGCACACAAGCAACACAAAAATGAAAGTTACAAGTTATTTCCAACTATGGATTGTATTGATAATTATTAAACAAACATGAGCTATTATTTATTGCTTTATCGATTTATACACTAGAGGAAAAAAACTCTACAAAATCATGTAAAAGTTAAAGCATTGCAACACTGCTTCAGAGGTACTGACAATCATAAATCATCATATTTATTTCTAATAATGTGTGTAATAACAGATACATCATAGGCAATCCAATTTTGGAAAATTCCAGAAAGTAAAACAACAAACCAGATTGAGAAAAAAATTAACAATGTTTACTTAATAAAATACAAATACAACAATTAAACCATCTAAGAAAATTGGTAATGTGGTCCATAATTTTGTTATTTTCATAGTAAAATCTCAAGGTATTTCATCATTGACACCAACTAATGAACACTATAAGAAGTCAAACTAATCGCTATCTAGAAGTATTTTCAATCGAGGACACCATAGAATGTTTGTATGTAAAACAATATTTCATAACACATCAACAAATCACAATTGCACACTGAAATTGCATTTGAGGATATGAAAATGAGTGCTTTATTTTCTTACCAGCACCATCAAACAGTTATTGATAAAAAAATCTCACGGTTGTTGGCTAATCTTGGTGCTCATGTCGGCTCACGGTTGCAAGGTTCTCGCCAAGATGCTGTTGGCTAATCATGACGCAATAGAGACATTCGAGAGCAATGTGGAGAGCGAGCTGACGATTTTCTGCCCCGGTGATGGCGCGATGAAGGGTTTCATGCCCAAATTTAAAAACCTAACCACCTCCGGCAAGCAATTGCTGTTGGAGTACCACGAGATTTCGATTTACGAGTCGATGTCTGGCTTGAAATCCAGCAATAGATTGATGAACTCGCTGGCCACCGACAGCGCCAGGAAGTTCAATTTCACTTTGCATAACGACTGTGCCGATGTGACAATTATGACGGCGATGATTGTTAATACCTTAATTTATGGGGATCTCAATAGAGGAAAAGTCGAATATGAATAGAGGAGATTCGTGGTGATGGGGATTGGGTATCGGGGAGATGAGATCTGGGATGGATGGAAAGAGGAGATGTCATGAATAAAATTAAATTTTTATTACATTCTAGAACAACTTTTTTAAAGACGTTCTAAATAAGTTTATATATCAGAACATCTTTTTTAAAGACGTTATAAATTATTGCATGTACTAGAATATCTTTTGTAAAGGCGTTCTAGATATTGAATATAGCAGAACGTCTTTTTTAAAGGCGTTCCAAATAATTGCATATACCAAAACATCTTTTGTAAAGGCGTTCTAGATATTGAATATACCAGAATGTCTATTTTAAAGGCGCTCTAGTATATGACTTTTTTATTACGAAAATACCTCTGGATGACATTTTAGAACGCCTTTACCTGAGGCGTGCTAGAATGTCTATTCTAGAATGTTGTTTCTGCACTAGTGAGTAGTCCCAAGCTATCAATGTTCTGAAAACATCTCCAAAATCAACTTAATGAGAAAACTACAAACCACCATAGTACCCTAATCTCCTTGAATAGAATTAGGGTTTTAACAAAACTGAGTGTTTGAAAAATCTAAAAAAAGTGATTCTCAGATTCTAGTTAGACAATTGATACGATTCATACCATTCGACAATCAACTTATTAATTTAAATATATATATATATATATATATATATATATATATATATATATCAATTTGATCATTTATTCTGAAACTTTCTCCATTAAACCTCAAAATAGTACAATTATGAAATTGACATTTCAACAAACACATAGGCCACACATATTAAATAGCTCAAACTCAATGTAGAAAAGATATAAACCACAAGAGCAGAGGTCACCAGAACAATCGAGGCTGTCACGGTGTGGACTTTTGATTTGCTCCCACATGACAACATCCTAAGCCTAATCTGGATCATATTCACCATCGACAGCATCAGGAACAAGCACCCCATCACTGGCCTAATAGCCGAAGCCAACATCCCGAACCTCAGCACCTTCAGATTGATATGAGCTCGGAAAACCTCATCCACGTCTTTGCTATTCAGCAAATGGATGGCCAATTTGAGGCCTTGCGCCACCAGAGAGGAGAAAAGGAAGAAGTCGAAGAAGACAACCTCAAATACAAGGAGCTTCCTATCAACGTTGAGGCCGACATCGAAGGTGGAGGTTTTTAGCGGTGGTCTAGAGTGGCTTCTAGATATGGCGACGGGAGAGGGGATTTGGAGGTGTGGTGAGATAAGGGATACGTGGACCAAATATTTAGAAATTTAAGAATTTAATTAAATTTATATATATATAGACGTATAAAGAATAATACGTTCAGGAAAGTTTATTTTACCACAATGTATTTTATAATATACAGTCTTAATAAATGAATATATCAGAAGGTACTTAAAATATACGTTCTGAAAAGTATTTATTCTAGAACGGGTGTACAATATACCTTCTAGATACGAAACATACTAGAACGGGTATAAAATATACCTTCTAAGTGTGGTCAGTCTCCAATTTTCCAGAACGTACATTTGTAAATTCGTTATAGGATTACGACTTTAATTACGAGAATGCCTTCGGATAGGCATTCTAAAAGGTAGCCAAAACAATCATTCTAGAATGTCTATTCTAGAAAGTTGTTTTTGTACTAGTATTGGATAAACCTTAAGCTTAATCAAGTGATTCAGAATGAAGAAATATCACCAAAGCTTTTTATAAAGGATATATAATTCGTTGAGTTCAATTAGATTCCTTATGTTTGAGTTCGTCCAACTAAGCCATCTAGGATGTATGGATCATCATTGGATTGATGTCATATATAAAGGCTTATAGGATCATACTATATGCGATTACTTTTCCAACTTAAGAGTGTATCAAGAAAGTAATAAATATTTAATTTGGAATTATAATATTTAATTGTTAATAATTATGATGTTAATTTCTATTTGATAGAAATTATTTAATTAAATTAAATTATATTTGTATTTAATTATTTATGTTATATTAATAAAGGTACTTGGGCCATAACTACTTTGGCCCCATGTCTCGGACAGGCCAACCCTTTTTAGGATTAAGGTTCTTTTATGTACCTAGTATAATATAACATAAAGTCATAAGTTGACTAGAGAGTTTATAGAAAAAATCATAATAAACCTCTTGATTTTGAGATTGAGAGTTCTTGAGCTTTTCGTGAGATTTTCTAACTTTATTCACAATAGCAATACACTAATGTTAGATCTTGCAGTCGGAGAATTAATTACGTGGATACCTTAGTATTGAACTTGGATCTGGATTTACTGTAATGTTTTTATGCTCTATCTTGTTTATTTATCGTATAAATATATTTGTTCATAGTATGGATCTGTTGGATCTAAATTTTTTTAAAACTCCCACTGCACGAGCATGGTGTTTGTTACTGAGAATCCCAACAATATGAACTAATGTAATGTCTGATAGGTCCCTTAATAATCCTCGGATAGATTCTAGGTGATTTATGCATATTTGTATGTGGTTTTCGTGTATTTTTGCATCGTGTGTTGTGTGCTTTTACGTGTTTTAGGTTTATCTTTTTATCATTTTTTCCTTTTAATATTTTTCGTCTCGTTTGGTGTTTAATGTGTTTTTACTTTATTTTATATGAAATAATCTAATTTTGTTTTATTTTGGTGTTATAGCTCGAGAAGACGAAGATTGGATAAGCAATGTGCTGTGCTGACACTGGGTTACCCAGTGTCCGAGTCATGCTGACATTAGCTGCCGCAGCCTGGCTCTCGTCGACTGAAGCACTGTCGACGCACCGTTGACGCAAAGGTTTTGAAGCGTCGATCCTAGGCCTGTCAGTTGACGCACTGTCAACGCTACGCCCGCGTTGACTGACGCACCGTCGATGCAAAGGTTCTGAAGCATCGATCCTAGGTGCGTCGATCGACGCTCTGCCTGGTCGACGGGTGCACCTGGCCTGCGTCAACTGACGCACCATCGACGCTCCGGCAGTTTGAGCGGTTATTTTCGAAAAATTTATAAAAGCTGGTGGTTTTCTTCATTTTCAAAGTGCTGAGACGAGGGGTAAAGGTCCAGATATTGTAGAGAACCCTCGATTCATGCTCCCATTTCAATTACGCGCATAATTCGGGTTGAAGAGTCGAATATTGCAAGTTTGAGTCGTCAATTCCTCGTTTGTTCTTCGTCTTTGTTTTACTTTCTGTATTTTCGTTTTAGTTTCTTAGATTTCAGACTTTAGATGTTAAATAGATTAGTTTGTAATTCGTAGTTTAATTTCTCGTTTGAACTTCGCGACTTTTCTCGTTAATTTCGTAAGCTTTCATTTCTTTGTTGGAGATGCTTGGTGATTTACAGGTTTTAAATGCTTAAGTTCTCGTTTTTAATTGCATGATGTTTAGAGTAACATGATCTTTGGTTGAGTTTATTGGTCAAGCGTGCTTAGGGTCGTTTAGAACCATCGGGATTGACAACCCCGATCGTGGAGACGATTCCGGTGCACTTGACCTTCGTTTTATTAATCGTTTTAAAGCTTTTAATTTTATTGCTCGTAGATGTTAGAATTTCCAAACCTTATTCAATCGCGTGTTTAATTTAGTTAGTCTAGTTTTTATTTTTGTTTCTATGTACGTAAAATCGAACACCGAGATAGTTTCCGATTAGTCTTCCTTGTGATTCGACTCGAGTCAACTTATCGCCTACAATAGCTCCGTTCTCTTGCGGACGAGCTTTTCATTATTTTTAAAGCGAAAAAGTTCGATTAAAAATTTGGCGCCGTTGTCGGAGAAGGATAAAGGCTACGATTTTTGGTTTTTACTTTTATTTATTTTTGTTCGTATTCTTATTTGTTTGTTTKTGTTAGTGTTTGTTTGTGAATTTTTTTTTTGTTTGTGTCTTTTTGTTCTTGTTGGTATATTTAATCTCGTTTGTTGAGTATTGTGCTTTGTAGCCAAGCTTTGACAATTTGAGATTTTAGATTGAAGATGGCAAACTATCGAGCAAGTTCGCCATATGATGACTTTGATGCTCCACCTTTCGATGAAGAGATGTTTTGCCCAACGTCCAATTGGCATGGGTATCGACCGGCAATTCCTTTGAGCTTTGCAATGCGGGAGTACGATCTTGATGAGTTTTACCTTGAGCGACTCCCGATTTTTCATGGACTACCGAGCGAAGACCCATTGAACTTCATCCGAGATTATAATACCATCATCCCGACGTTTCCTCTTTTCGGCCTGTCGATAGATCAAGTGAAAATGCGACTTCTTATTTTCACGCTAAAGGAACGGGCGGGAACATGGTTGCTGGATTTAGAGCCCGACTCCTTGAGATCGTGGGAGGAAATTTATGATCAATTCATGGATACGTTCTACTTTCACCCATCCGAACCTCCGAATCACCAATGGGCCCCAGTTTCAAATTCCTACAATTCGGCCCACAATGACTCTTATGCCAATTGTTCCGATCCTAGTTTTGGTCATCACATCCCAGCTGCATATCAAGATTGGAGATATAATGATCCATACGCTCATCATGAATTACATGCTTATAATCCGAGCTATGATTATTATCCCTTGTCTCCTTCGTGTATGGAATCAGGCTTGAGCATTTGTTTAGAAGGGTTGTGTAAAGAGGAGGTTATTGGAGATTTGGTTGAATTTGCCGCCCCGTTTGTGCTAACTGATGACGTCTTTAAGGAGGACGAAGAAGGGATTTTGCCGTTGGAGTGCCCAGAGGATGTTGGAGATTCGAGCCTCCCGGCTCATGGTGAAGAAGGTGGAGTTATGATGCCGATTTTGGAAGAGAGTGAGACTATTGAGTCGTATTTTGAACCACCTGAAGCTTTATTGAAATTTGATTTTGAGGTGGTAGACGAGATAGTCAAGAAGGTGTCCGATCACCCCATGCTAAATATGCCGTTTGACATATTCGAGGTGATCGATTACTCGCGTTTCCGACCTCCAAAGCTAGTTGGAGTGTTTGGCATCTCGTGACGTGATATTTATGCCCGCCTTGGTGATTATCATCGCCAATTCTTGCTTTTAGAGAATACCAAGGCGTGGCACGACCGTCATCTATTTTTAGACCCGGGATGACAGCGAATGGACACCATCAAGCTAGAGACGTTAATCAAGCGCTTCTTGGGAGGCAACCCAAGCTCCTTTTATAATTATATATTTTTGTGTGTTTTTTTCTTCTTGTTTCAGGTTCCCTTCAATGTTAAGGCCCGTTGGACGATTTTCGACTCCCGACTCTTCACCACAAGCGCGATTTTAGGATCGTCTCTCTTTCTCTTCCTTTTACCATACATTGCTTTTTTTTTTTTTTATACAATGTGGACATTGTATGGTTTTACGTGGGGGGGGGGGGGGGTGGTTGTCCTTGGTTTGGTTAGTAATTCTTGTATGCTTGCTTGTGGTTGATTTGAGTTGTGTGTTTTGTTATTGACTAGAACCTTGACGAAGTGACGTGGATAGATGCTTTGGTTAGGATATTTAGACTTTCGTTCGAATAATAGTGTATTTATGGGGAATGAAGTGTAAATAATCTATGAAGTGTTTTGTCCTCTGTTCTATTCTTGTTTCGTTCTTAAGAGTCGAATACTCTCTACTAGCCCCATTTTCCACTACCCTCAATAGGATTTATGTAATTTTTATTTTTTATTTTGGAGACGTTAAAACTCCACGTGCAAAATTGAAAAATATTATCAGTTGCACTTAGAAACGTAAGGTTGGAGTCAATGAACTCTCGTTTGTGAATTATGTAAATTATGTTCGTTTTGTTGTACCTTATCTCTTTAGGTACTCATAAAAAAAATAATAAAAAAAAGGAAAGAAAATATGAAGTTTATTGATATTTAGTTTTCATATATTATTTTATATCTTTGTATTGAGCGTGAACAAGAAAGTAATATAGTTTTCGGGTTTGTACACCCAAGTTCACAAGTACTTTTACTTGTGAACTGAATTTGTTATCTCGTACTCTTATCAATTTATTCCGTTGCATATTTTATATTTTACTCTGGTCGATGTTGCTAACCAGTGTTGTTAAACATTGACTAACAATATCGTAAAATTGAGAATTATTCTTAAAACCATACACCTTCAAATTTTACAATTGGCATCTAGAGCGGGTTACTTAACCTCTTAAGTACTGATCCTTATTGTTTATGTGCTATGGACGCTCAAGGCAACCCGAGGCCTCCAATCCTTAATGGTGAGAATTATTCTCTCTGGAAACAGAGAATGAGATGGCATTTGAAAAGTATTGACGAGCGTGTTTGGAATATTGTCCTCATTAGATGGGAAAAGCCACGTGTCACGGATGGCGATGGCGATCCATCCCCAAAAAGGAGGAAGACTGGACTGCTGATGAATCAACTGCTGCAAATTGGAACTCCAAATGCATCAACACCTTGTGTGGCTATATAGATGCAAGCTATTACCGTATCATCAAGAATTGCGAGTCAGCAAAGCATGCATGGGACGCACTCCAAAGGGTGTGTGAAGTAACTGCAAGCGTGAAGAAATCAAGATTAAGAATGCTCATGTCCACTTTCGATGCTATGAGAATGGATGAGAAAGAAAATCATGGACTACTCCATAAGATTGTCGGAAATAACAGAAGAGTGCAGAGAGCTTGGTGAGGCCATAACTAATTCTCGTCTTGTAGGAAAATTGCTAAGATCCATTTCGAAGAAATATAGCATGAAGGTGGTGGCCATAGAAGAATACAAAGATGTTGATAACATCGATTTCAACACCTTAGTTGGAAACCTCAAGCAATATGAGATGGAACACATTAGCTCTAGCTCGAAAGAGAAGAATGTTGCTTTTTCTTCTGGTTCAATTGCAGCCAATGATGAAGATCACGAGGAGTTTGATTTTAATGGAATTCTTAAAAAGATGGAGTAGACTACACTCGAAGAAGATGAACTGGCCTTTGTGACTCAACGCTTCAACAATTTCTTGACGAAGAGGAACAATCTTGGAAGCGAAAATGTAAGGAATAGGTCACAGACATCTACTCCAAAGTTTACTGGACGTGCTCTTCCCAGATCTCAGTCCACAACTTTAATTCCCAATATGTCCAGTCCTGCAAAGTCACTCAGCGAGATCCAATGCCACGAATGTAAAGATTGGGGACATTACAAGAATTCCCAACACTCTTAGAAAGAAAAGCTTGGTCGCTACTGATTTCACCGAGGATGTTAATGATTCCGAGTCTACTGATCCTGTTCCATCCTTATTCACCCATTTTGTGTGGGACGACGATGTCCATGTCTACCATGGTGATTGCTCCTACTCCATCCCCCGATCCGGATATATGGGCCATTACACGACAATTCTCAAGTCTGCCTTCACATACTTTTTCGGTCGCGTTATTCAATAAGTGTGGGGTGGTTGAGGATAAGGTTGTCTCGCCGCCGGAAGAGGAAGTGCTCTCATTTCCGAGTGTTCTTACTCCTCTTGATTCCACCCCCGTGGACCTCACTTTGCTTTCTCTTTCAAAAAATTCTATTATCGATCGGATATATATGGACATGATCGAAGGTATAGTCGAGCGAGTTTATATGGAGGAAAAGACCAATGAGGAGGTGGTTGGCCCGAACGTCGATATTGAAGGATGTTGTGTAGATGAGCCCCTTGTCCTACATGATAAGTCCGTTGTGCCTCTATGTGACCCCGGTTTGTGTGTAGATGATTCTCGATGTGTCGTTGAGGGCAACAATGACTTTTTAGAGGGGGAGGTTGAGGTTAGTGATGATGTGATTGGAGAGATTGAAGAGCGTCTTGAGAGGGTCGGTGGATTGTTTGAGTTAGTTTCCGATGAGGCCGAGAGGAGGCACAAGCCCGAGCTTAAGCCTCCTCCACTCCCCTCGAGCATGCTTATTTAGAGAAAGAGGAGAGCCAACTGATTAACATCTTGGAAAATTCGGGTCGAGGTGAAGAGGAGGGGTCGATTGGAGCGATTAAAGTTCTTAAGAATGCGATTGGTTGGAGACCCGGAGTGATAAAGGGAGCTAGCCCTTGGACTTACTTGCATAAACTCGTCTTGGAGGATGATGCCACACCACCTCGAGGATTTCAAAGGCATTTGAATCAAAATTTTGAGGAAATAGTGGAAGACGAGAAGGTGATCGAGGATGAAAAGGGAAAGTTATTGGCCACGAGGGCTACGACGAGATGGAGGATGTTGATCGATTCTAAGAGGTTAAATGCGGATATCAAAAGCGATCGTTTCCCTCCCCCGTTGCTAGACCACATGTTGGAAAAGATAGCCGGCCATTACTCCTTTTATTTTTGTGATGAGTCATCGGGCCACTTCAAAACCACCATCCCACCCGAGGACCTAGCCGAGGCAAGTGTCGATTGCCTGTTTGGAACATTTTCTTTTTGGCGGATCTTATTTTAGTTATGCAATGCGCCAAGGATGTTCCAAAGAGTGGATCCTCCCGACAAGGAGGAGATTGTGTTGGTGGACCCTCCCGTGATCTTTCAACCTTGACCAAAAGGGAGTACGTCAAGCTAATGATATAAAATAGGCGCTTCTTGGGAGGCAACCCAAGTTCTTCTCGTTTACTTCTTTTATTTACTTTCTTTCTTCTTAAATTGAAAATCCAAAAATATTTGAAAAATTGAAAACAAAAAAAAATATTTTCGAGTTGTATTCTGGTCCTTTTTGGTCTTTAGTTTCGTTTTGTTTAGGTTTACGTACATATTTTTTGTGATTTTTAATTATATGTGATTTTTGTTTCTAGGTTTGGTTTTTCGACTTCAACCATGGGCGATTGGAGAAGTGAGTAGCGTTCCTGAAGCTGGAAGATACTAGCCATGCTCGATTTTTGCTTGGATTGCTTGGATGCCTAAGTGGACCCCACCGAGCTCGACCAAAACTCGCTCGATTAAGGAAGTTTCTATTCCCCCTCCTTTTATTTGGTTTTCATTAAAATGCGGGTAATGCATGGTTTAAGAGTGGGGTGGGTAGGTAGTTAGGGTCCGGGTGTCGAAAAGCATGATTTGTCTTTCTTAACTCGAGCCTTGGCGAAGTGACGCTTACTATTTGCGTATTTTTAAGGTTGAGACAATTTTTGTGTCGTTTGAGTCTTTATTACATTGTTGAACAACTCCACATGCTTGGAAGTTTGAATAGTTTACTTGTCGGGTTTTTGCATGTATATATCCTCTTGTGTAAGGAGTTGAATTTTTTTGCTTCGTCCAAAAGCCGCCTCTATATATATATAATCAACATTTTCTCGTGAAAAGATTTAAAAGCTCTAAAAGCTCTTTTTATTTTGTTCCCAAATTCAGTGCAAACTAGTGAGTAACCTTGTGTGATTTATCGGCTTGCTGGTATTTTTATGGAAATCGCATTGAGGAGGTTTGACTTTTCTCGTACATGATTGAATTTGAAAATGACTTCGAGGCACATTTATCACCTTTATTCCAGCAATATCCAAATATATACGCTACTTTAAAAATCCCAAACGAGCCCCCTTGAGCCTATGTCCCGTTTCTTGTTAGCCGAGCTTGATTTTAGCTCTTATATCTTCATGAGTAGTGAGGTGAGAGAGTATGTTGTTAGTTGACGAGAAATGTAAAGGAAATCAATTGTGGGTTTCGGGTTTTGAGTTGCTTATAAAAAAAAAGAAAAAAAAAAGAAAAAAAGAATAATACTCCAACACAAATCATGAAAAGTGATAAAACGTGCGTTCAAGTGAAAAGCCTAATTCAAAAAGGCTAAGTTTAGTAAAAAGAAGAAAATTCAAAAGCTTCAAAGTGTTGTGAAATGAAGTCGGAAAAGCGTGTGAGAATACGAAAGGGTTTCGAATGAGAGTTTGGTTAATTGGGAAAGGTGAAGCAATCATAAGCTTAGGGTTTTAGAAAGTAGGATTTTGTGTTTTAATGATCGCGTTTTATCATATGTTTGCCACTATATCCAAATGTTACATACCTTACCAAAGAGCTAACATTACAACCCATAATAAAGACCTCTTTCTATTCTTATTTGGTCATGTACTATGAGCAATCTTGAGCGTCCGATTTGTGAAATCTTGACAAGGTGCATGTATTGACCGACTTGAACGTATACACGTCCCTTATATCAAAAACTTGAGCGATTTGGAGAACACCCTCAAAGATTCCATTTGTGAGGAAGTCATTGATTTGGCTTGCATTTGAGAAAAAGTAATACGAGCAATGCTTGTCGATAGCGAGTTTATGTTGGCAATGCAGTCGATAGACTGCTTTTAAGTCGATAGATTACTTTGCAGTCGATAGACTGGCAGTCAATAGACTGCTTTTTAGTCGATAGACTGTTTTGCAGTCGATCGACCGCGACGCTGAGACTTCGGGAATTTTGAGCATTTTTAACGATTTTGCCCCTACAAACAACTATAAAAAGCCTACATCTTTCACCTATGAAGAGATAACTCCCCTCTCCCAACCCAAGCTAGGGTTTGGGATCAAATTTCTCTCAAACTCTTGGATGATTTTCTCTTCCTTAGGATTTAGATTCAATTTCAAGTTTTGATGTAATTTCCTTTTCTAGATTAGATTTAATTTCAAGCACCTCCTTGGGCTTGTAAGCCAAAGAAGAATTCAAATACTCCTTTGGATTGTAACTTTTTATGCAATTACATTCAAGCTTTGTTTCATTTCTTAATTCAAGTAAGTTTCCTTTCAATTTCATGTTTTATACTTTATTTTCATGATTTGTTCTTCATTTCCATGCTTGTTCTTCATTTTATACTTTTTGTCTTAGCACCTTGAATTCATGTTAGATCTTAAGAATTGGCTATGGCATCTAGATGAGTGACACATCTAGATCATAGATCAAGTCTTAGATCGTCTTAATTTCAAGTCTTTCTTATGCTTTATTTGCAATTTAATTCTCATGCATAGTTTTAGGTTGAATCTTAGATCTACTCTTTGTTGCTTGTTATTTTCCTTAAAGTTTTAAAATTTCACGTCCCTTATATCAAACACTTGAGCAATTTGAGAGAACACCCTCAAAGATTCCTTTTGTGAGGAAGTTATTGATTTGCCTTGCATTTAAAAAAGAGTAATACGAGCAATGTTTGACGATAGCGAGTTTATGTTGATACTTCCATCATATTAAATAAGGATAAGTATAAGGATTTTTCTTTTTACATAATGTTCATTGCATGTACACTCTCGATTATTTTCGTTGTTCGAGAACGAACAAATCGATAAGTGTGGGGTAGTTGTTTTGCATGTAATTGTTGTGTTTTTCCTAGTATTTTTAGTTAGCGTTCAGCGTTGTTTTTAGTCGTTTTGAGTCGCTTATTCTAGTTCTTAGGTCATTTTCTTGTTAGTTTTCTTTTTGGTTTTAAGAGTACGATATGTGAGATGTTTGTGCTATTTTTGGATTTTTAAGTTTGCATTCTTGTTTTGTAGGTGGCTAAAAGGATTATATTCACTCGGCGGACATTTTGGACAGAAAAACGAGAAATTTGAACCAAAAGCATCCAGGATCGACTGAAAAGCTCCAAATCGGCTGCAAGATCGACTGGTCACGGATCGACTGAAAGAGCTCCAAATCGACTGTCGGGCAGTAACTTCCCCCGTTTTGGCAATGTAGTCGATAGACTTCTTTTCAGTCGATAGACTGCTTTGCAGTCGATCGACCGCGACGCTGAGAATTCGGGAATTTTGAACATTTTTAACGATTTTGCCCCAACAAACAACTATAAAAAGCCTACATCTTGCAACTATGAAGAGATAACTCCCCTCCCAACCCAAGTTAGGGTTTGGGATCAAATTTCTCTCAAGTTCTTGGATGATTTTCTCAATTTCAAGTTTTGATATAATTTCCTTTTCTAGACTAGATTTAATAGCACCTCCTTGGGTTTGTAAGCCTAAGAAGAATCCAAATACTCATTTGGATTGTTACTTTTGATACAATTACATTCAAGCTTTTTTTCATTTCTTAAATCAAGTAAGTTTCCTTTCAAATTCATGTTTTATACTTTATTTCTTAGCACCTTGAATTCATGTTAGATCTTAAGAATTGGCTATGGAATTTAAATGAGTGACACATCTAGATCATAGATCAAGTCTTAGATCTTCTTGATTTCAAGTCTTTCCTATGCTTTATTTGAAATTTAATTCTCATGCATAGTTTTAGGTGGAATCTTAGATCTAATCTTTGTTGCTTGTTATTTTCCTTAAAGTTTTAAACTTTCACGTCAGCTTTTCTTGCTCTTTCCATTCATGATTTCAATTTTTACTTATTTTTATTATTTAGAATTTTAGGCATAGTTGTACCTTGTGCATGCATGACTGTACTTGGTGAAACATTACATTTTTTGCTTATTTTCATGATTGCTTTGCATTTTCTATTTAGGGCATCCGACGAGGTATTCTACCAATATGCAATTTCAATTCCTAGATTAGTTTAGTTAGTTTATTTCTTTATATTTATTTTTATTTTCCTTTTATTTTTCAAAACTTGAAACACAATGAAAATTTTAATTGAATCGAACTCCGATAATACCTAGCCAATGAACCCGTTGACATATTTCAACACCACTAAAACTCTTCTAACAAAATGGCGCCGTTGCCACTTGGCTTGGTTAAGGCTTTTGATTTGGTCGTAGTTTCATTGTGTTTTTAGCTTGCTTTGTTATTTGACCTTTTTTTGTTAAGTATGTTTGGTTCACATAGCCATGTTGGATACATTTCCGACATGGGAGGAAATGGTGCAAACCATGATGGGAATTAGATGTTGTATAATGGCTTTGGCAACGTGGGAGGGCATGGTGCAAACCACGTTGCCAATGGTGGATTCGGCTATGGTCAACCCAACATGGGAGGGCATGGTGCAAACCATGTTGGGTCGAGCGGCTTCATGGGTCCAAACGGTTCGTATGGAGGTTACGGAGCCCCTACTCCTCAATTTCCGAATATGTATTATGAAGGCTTCATTAATCCAAATGGGATCGTTCGTAACCAAACTCCAAATTCCACTCCGTATGGAGGATATGGTGCTTCCAATCACTTTCCGAATATGCATACACCAACATCCGGTCCATATGGTGGCTATAGTGCTCCAACTCCCTATCCGAATATGTATAATGGTGGCTTTGGGAGTCCTGGCTTGGGTGGAGGTCCTCTTACTTCGAATCTCAATTTTGGGACACGCATAACCCTATCCGCTAAAGAACACGAGGCTTATGCGTTGTTTGGAGGTTCGAGCTCCAATATCGAAAGTGGCCCCCCCATCTGCACTATGAGGGATGTTAACCGACCGTTTGTGGGATGTGCATGGTGTGGATCGCGTAGTCATGTTACCGACTCTTGCCTTTCTCTTCCGTCTTTCAACTTGTCGATGCCTCGTTCGGAGGATTTGTTTAGAGGCCATGGATATCCGGTGGGACCCGATTGTGCTAAATCATTGTTTGCTCAACCGCCGACTCCTAATCCTCTTGTTACTCCTCCCGAGGGCCCATTTCATCCGGCTATCACGATGATTGCTCCTAATCCATCCCCCGATCCGGCTATCACGATGATTGCCGCCGGAAGAGGAAGTGCTCTCATTTTCGAGTGTTCTTACTCCTCTTGATTCCACCCCCGTGGACCTCACTTTGCCTTCTCTTTCAAAAAATTCTATTATCGATCGGATATATATGGACATGATCGAAAGTATAGTCTAGCGAGCTTATATGGAGGAAAAGACCAATGAGGAGGTGGTTGGCCCGAACGTCGATATTGAAGAATGTTGTGAAGATGAGCCCCTTGTCCTACATGATAAGTCCGTTGTACCTCTATGTGACCCCAGTTTGTGTGTATATGATTCTCGATGTGTCGTTGAGGGCAACAGCAACATTTTAGAGCTGGAGGTTGAGGTTAGTGATGATATGATTGGAGAGATTGAAGAGCGTCTTGAGAGGGTCGGTGGATTGTTTGAATTAGTTTCCGACGAAGGCGAGAGGAGGCACAAGCCCAAGATTAAGCCTCCTCCACTCCCCTCGAGCATGCTTATTTAGAGAAAGAGGAGAGCCAACCGATTACCATCTTGGAAAATTCGGATCGAGGTGAAGAGGAGGGGTCGATTGGAGCGATTAAAGTTATTAAGAGTGCGATTGGTTGGAGACCCGGAGTGATAAAGGGAGCTAGCCCTTGGACTTACTTGCATAAACTCATCTTGGATGATGATGCCACACCACCTCGAGGATTTCAAAGGCATTTGAATCAAAATTTTAAGAAAATAGTGGAAAACGAGAAGGTGATCGAGGATGAAAAGAGAAAGTTATTGGCCACGAGGGCTACGACAAGATGGAGGATGTTGATTGATTCTAAGAGGTGAAATGCGGATATCAAAAGCAATCGTTTCCCTCCCCCGTTGCTCGACCACATGTTGGAAAAGATAGCCGACCATTACTCCTTTTGTTTTTGGGATGAGTCGTCAGGCCACTTCAAAACCACCATCCCACCCGAGGACCTAGCTGAGGCAAGTGTTGATTGCCCGTTTGGAACGTTTGCTTTTTGGCGGATCTTATTTCATCTATGCAATGCGCCAAGGACGTTCCAAATAGTGGATCCTCCCGACAAGGAGGAGATTGTGTTGGTGGACCCTCCCGTGATCTTTCAACCTTGACCAAAAGGGAGTACGTCAAGCTAATGATGTAAAACAAGCGTTTCTTGGGAGGCAACCCAAGTTCTTCTCAATAGCTTCCCAATCAGAGGTGGTTATTTATCAGAACCGCCTCAAACTTCCATTTAAAAAAAATAAAAATAAAATATTGTTTCTTTCCTTTAGACCTTGTTGCTGCTGCCAAAACCAATACTAATATCAATCAATCAACAAACCAAATTATATATAGCACTAATAATATTAAATCAAACCAACATATAAAATCGACAGTTATTCTCATCTCTAAAAGTGCATTTTTAAATTTATTCTCATACACGAGTTCTGAATAGACAAACACGTAAGGTCACTTAGTTCTTTTCGAAATTTTAAAATGATTCCAGCAAATGCAATTGTTAAAGCTAGTGTGTGTTTGCCATGCTATATAGTCTAGTCTGATATTTGACAGCAAGCAAACCTTTCCATCTTTAACGCGACTGGAAGAACAAACAATCAGCTTTGCTTCAAGAGCCCTTGTCAAGATCCTCACAGAAATGCAGATTCTTTCATCTGAAGAAGAGTAAAAATAAAATAGTTATAAGAAATAAAAATAAAAATGAAAATTAAAGAGTGACATCAGCAAATCCTGATATGTCGATAAATGGAATGTTCAAGGTCTGGTTTTACCTTTAAAACTAGGTTATGCACTTAGACTATTCAAGTAACCCATATCTCTTTCTTTTTCACTCTGTATTACTTGTAGTTTCCCATACATTCCATTGCTGCAGTGATAATCAATACAAAGAATTGAAAACGATGCATCTGACCGATAAACTGCATTGCATTATATAACACTCGCCACAATGGCCGGGACAAAGTTACGTGCGGCCTCTCATCAATCACAGCGACCGTTCCAAAAGCTTCATGAAACTGATCGGCCATAGTCCTCGTAGGCATAGCCAACTTTAAATTTCGATGGTTCTTCTGAATCAACCAGTTTAATAGTCAAAGGAGGCAAACAATCACATTCATCAAACAATAATGAAAGACATTCTTTATATAAGAAATACCTCATCATCGCTACAAGAAGGAGAGCCGCTATCCAAAACCTCAAGCTGTTTGCTGCTCTCTTTGAAGCTGTATAGAAAATCGACCATTGAATTCCCTTTGGAATCATGCTTATGGGCCGGTTCGAATGGGACTATGCGGTTTTCTGGCTGTTCGGACTCTTTATCATGATAAATCAGCTGAGACTCGGCCATAAATTCATCCATTTCTTCATCATCTTTGCCACCAATTTCATCTGGTGGGTGGGCTATTGTCGGATGATGCCCTCCCATGCCTATCACTTATGACCATAGATTGTTGACGGAATACAACTTTGGGCTTGAATTTTTTCCCGCCTCCTCCACCTGCACCATCGCGTATAGGTACATTAAATATCAGTTTAACTCACAAACCTACATCAAAAAAAAAAAACAAGAAAAAAAATATCTCAGAGTAGATATGATCTGCAAATAATGAGGAACTATAACTTCCACGGGCACTCAGTCACACCATATGAAGAATGATAAACAAATAGAAAGAGTTTATTTACACTTACTCCTTGTTTCTGTTGTTAAAAATAAAAAATCATGCCTAAAACCTTTAAAAGGCACACTCCTGTCAGGTAGCAGGACCGTTAGGCAGGTCCCTTGAAACTAAAATTTAAAATTAAAATAAAAAAACCAAAACATATAGAGAATCCTAAAAACCTAAACTAAATAAAGAACCTTAAAATGAAAAAAAAAAAAAAAAAAAAAACATTAAAAAAATCTAAAAAACTGGAAAACCCCAAAGAAAAACTAAACTAAATAAATAAATAAGAACCCTAAAAGTCAAACTCACATAATTCAAGATCGGTAGATTAATTAATTAATTAAGAATTAATATTAATAAACTCACATCTTTTAGCTGCTAGAGTCTTAGGAAGCTCATCGATATCTCGAACCGGTAAGAAGGACTTGTTTGGATTCTGCTGGTTGATAAGCATATTGGAAGGCGAGTTCCAGATTTCCTCCAGTATTTAAAAATCAACACCCAAACAGCCCTTAAATTAAAAACTGAAAAAAAAGGAATGTATACAAAATATTTAAAATTTAAAAAAAATTAAGATAGTAATGTAAAGGAAACTCAGAACCCAAATTAAAAAAAAAAAAATTAGAAAAACAGGTAAACGAAGTGAAAATCAAACAGCAAGCAATTGTTTCCAAATTTGAAAACCCTAGTTCTATTTTATATGTATATATATATATGTATACCAGAAGAGTCTGGGGACCGAATAAGTAGTGGCCCAGATGAAGCTGATTGGCCGAAGGGAGGAGCAATCCACGCAGGTTGACTGAGAGAAGGTTGGTGCAGTGCCCGCATCGCACCGTAACAGTCTTGAACAAGCTTGTGCAAGGGACACTTACCTAATTTAGACAACAAGATTTTTTTTGAATTTTTTTTCAAAAGAACTTGTAGCAATCATATTTTATTGCAAATATCCAAATAGTTTATTATTCATAATACAAAAGCATCAACTCAGAAATTCTAATCTTCCAAAGAAGGATGACAGCAAAACATACCTTCCTCTGGAAAAAAAACAAAACTATACACAACTCATTTGCAGCAGAAACAACAAAATCACGATCAATATATATATTTTTAATTAACAAAATGCCGACTCACATACCGGTTTCGTGTCAAATGTGCTTAAATAGATAGCAAATGCCTGAAAGGCAGAAAGCGGCTACCTATAATCCATGGTAAATATATCCTTCCCTATCTTCCCGAACTGCAAGATCACTCTATCTTGTTCCGATTCCGGGATATTCTCCGATGGGTCGACTTCAGTTACAAGCTATAAGTTCTTGACCGATGCAACGGTTACACGTCCCCTAAAATTCAAACAACAACACTGCAGCTGCTCGTGCCATTTCGGAGTCTTGTTTTTCAGAATAAGTGGCTCGCTAGTATTTGTGGGATTTTGTTTTCTGTCTCCAGAAGCTGATGATGCTAAGGGGCAAAAATTCTCGTCGAGACCGTTAGTACACGTAGGGGGAGTAGGAGCAGACCCATTTACTTGAATGGGTGAAACGGGAATCGAGTGCATGGTGCTGTGCATTCGTCTGGGGCCTCTTGTGCGAAGAACATTGAGCTCGTAGGATATGGTGGCCACGTTGTAGTTGTAAATAGGCAGCCTTGGGACCACTTTCTTGGTGGAGATTCATTTCCAAGACCAACCGTGGGATTGGATAGCGGTGTTGCTTGGGGGCTGACAATCGTGGATGAAAAACTTGGAGCCGAAAAAGTTGAACCTCAATTTCCCAACATAATTGTCGCTGGTCTGAGAAAAATCATCCGCGGTGAAAGATATCGAAAGATCTGTCTTAGTGGCTTTCTTGATCCTCTTTGCTGCCAAGAGCAATTTACTTGCATACCCTGAACAGGGCTCAAGCCAAGGTACAATCGATATGTCCATGTCGCCCGTTCCCTTGTGATAAAGTACTGAATCGGAAAATCTCTCGGGCCCAGCTGTTTCAGTGACATGGGAAAAGTAAGCAACCCACATTTTTCAGGAGTCCTAACGACCTCTCGAGTTATATCTCTCCACGCTTTGCAAACTGCAGCACATGAAACAACGGCCCTATGAGCTGGCAATGTAATCTCACTGGCCTCTACTCTATTGATAATATGGAGAAGCAGCTCGGCTGGCAAGATGGCCCACAGGCTTTGTTGTGCTACATGATATGAAGACGACGACGATCCCTTGGAACTAAAATGAGGATCTCTATGATCTAACCCACATTTCTGCTCAATCGGTTGCTTTAGCTTGCCCTTTTTGCCCTTACGGTCTCTAAAATTGAATTTAAATGGTATTTCTATAATAACAGAGTATTCAAACAAGGACGAATACTAATTAAGACACTATAAATTGCAAAATTCATCAAATTCTCCTCATATCCCAACCTAATCCCCAAATCGTTTAGCGAGATGCAAACCCTAAAATAAGCCCCTTCCACGTTTCGATGTCTCCCTAATACAAAACACAGTCACACACGCACGCACAAATACACACTTATATCAATGTACGTATCTGAGAGCATAATAATGGGGGGGCCAATGTCTCGGGGGAAATTTAAAGAAATACAATACAGTGGATCGAATAACAGAGCCCAACAATTACTTCAAGAATCACACCATATCCATCCACAAGTTTGTTTTTTTCTCGCTCTAATAAAGAAATAATGAATGTACCTAACATCTGATATAAAAAACAAATCTATTTTTCTGGGTTAAATTAAATTGTATATACAACTATACACACAAATCAGGACATAGGGAGACTCATAATTACACGAGATGCCGCCGCGCCACCATCACAGCCACCGTCACTATCGAGAGCACGATGTCCGCAAGCGTTTCTCGTATTCCCCGCAGACAAAAAGATTATTAATTCTAAAAAATAAAAGAAGAAAAGAAGAAGAATGGACTTGGTATAGGACATTTCTTCTGGAGTACAATTACAATCAGAGGATGAAGTACTGACCTTGAGCAAAACAAACTATATTAATTTCATCACTTTGGGAGTAGGAGAAATATTCATTTTGATATTTTCTCGAACACTTGTGGTGCTTTAAGGAGAAGCTTGAGAATTCACTAATTCTTATAATGAAAAGTTTGCCAAAATGGAAGTCATCATTATTTACAAATTAATTAATTGTGGGCGTACCGAAGGATGCCAACACTTTTATTTTGCAAATTGTGTAAACTAAGAAAACAAAATAAAATTAAGAAAATCAAACCCACGAAGATGAAAAGAAACAAAATAAAACATACCTCAAGCATAGGCTGTCATAGCAGCGTAGGGGAAGCGACTGTAATTTAGCTTGGGAGGTGCATTTAGGGCAACTGAGTTTCAGGGAGGATGAGCTGCGGCGGAGACGAGAACGCGCAGTAACAGTGGTGATTAACGGGGAAGGAATCAATTATTTTGTGCAAGAGCAAGGTTATTTTTTAGGGATGGGGGAAAAGGAATTATCAATTATCCGGCGGAGACGCGGCAGTTCATTTTATCACGCGGTTTGGTTTCACAACATATTGTATGAGGCGGCTTCCAGATATCAACTGCACTGGACCAGATACTTCTGAGGCGGTTAATTACAAAACCGCCACCCGAACAAATAAATTCGAGACGGTTTTTTCAATGAACCGCCTCCATTTTATTATTGAATGCGGTTGCATACAATGAACCGCCGCCCGACGTCTTTTCTCCATAATTATGAGGCAATTTAGATGTCACAACCGCCTCGTTTATTGTATTCGAGGCAGACCTAATTTAAACCACCTCATATGTAGGGTCTCTAATTTGTTTCTGTGTACTAGTGGTTATTTCAATTTTTAGGATAGTTTAGATATGTTAATTGCTTTATTTTCATCTTCCTTTACTTTTGAAAGCTTGAAACATATAGATTCTTCAATTGAATCGATTTCCGATAATATTGATTAGCGCAGATTTGTCCTTATTTTTATTAGTATTTTAGTTCTTTTTTCTATTTGTTTTTGGTATAAGTTGGATGATTTAAGCCTAATTTCGTATTTTTATATTTCTAACTTATTTTACCATATTTTGATCATAATTGATGAGAATAGGTGATTATTCATTGTTTTTCTCCTTACTGTTAAGTAACCAAAAGAGTTCAGCGCGTAAGTAGATGAAGTTCGATGTTCAAAAGTGGAGAACAAGCTTTCCGGTGAACGAGTAGCAGAAAGTTCGAGAAAAATGAGACGTACTCTCAGTCGCGTCGGTCGATGCGAGCGTCAACGCTACGGCGACGCGGATCCTGCCCACGACGGTCGGCACTCAGTCGACGCCAAGCCGACGCAACTCTCTGAAGCGTCGATCCAAGAGTGCGTCTGTCGACGCCAAGCCGACGCAACTTGTTGTTGCGTCGATCCATGACAGCGTCAGTCGACGCCCCCGCCCAGTCGACGCGAGTGCACAGATAACGTCGACGCCGAGTTTCAGCACGCGTCGGTCGACGCAACGTCGACCTGGCTGCCCAGAAATTCATCATCATCTTCTCGCAGGTGCTGCTCATTCCAACAAAAATTATTCTAACAGAGGCACACAGAGAGGCAACAAAACTTATTCTAACAGAGGGAAAATTGCCACGCCCCGACGGCGCCAAGGTGTGACTATTCGATAATAATAACATAACTCCTTCAATAGCATAGATAATGCCGGCTATGTCGGTAACCAACAAACTTATCGGGTGTTCACCCGATTAAATATCTTACATATTATTAAATAATTAGGAGTACTTAAAGTCTGCAGCGGAAATAAATCTCAAATGAGTATCTTATTTATTACAATTCATAATTCCCCAACACGGGGTCTTCAACTATTACTCCTCGTGGTCCTCCACCTCGGTGCAAGCGTTACCGACGTCTGGTTTTGGTTTAGAAATAAAAGTAGATGGAGTGAGACAAAAATCTCAGTGAGCGGGTGATGGTGTGCGAGTGTGGCTTCATTTGGAGTTGAGTACAAATATTTGTAATTGGAAAATATTCTTATAAAATTCTTGATGCATGTTTTGTTCAAGTAAATAAATGTAAAAGAATATAAATTCGATGCAATCATTTAATAATGACCAAACGGTGAGTGTAAGTCATAAGACTACGCTCTATGCATTCACWCGTCGARCGTACGTCCTCGGRGGACTAGMTCTCAAACACAATCAATTTCACATTAAACGTCCAAATCGCATCTAGATGACTTGATTYTTCTGTTCTCCTTATGACGCCCATTCRTTGTCTTCATTTGGCCGTAGCCCACTATTTTGGCCGAAGCCCACGCCAACCTTATAACGATCGGGCACGACAACTCTTTAGCTCAGGTGTTTACCCAGAGATTGTCATAATTGCGATTATACCCTATCTACGACCCACTTTCCTTTGAACACTCCGTCCGCCAGTTGCGGGATTAGGTCATGGAGAAACGGTTCAAGACCACAGCCACGCTGTTCGATCATTGACTCGCTCGATCCATACCACATTGGGCCCGATATACCACATTGACTCAATCACTATAGACTCGAAGGTCCATCACAATGTCAACATGGATGTGATGCTCAATCACTTTTAATAATAATTGGAGTTAGGTGATATGTGTGAGAAGGATAAGATTTTTAAATAAACAATGTGTTTAGAGGATAATTTTATTCAATATATCTCGTATGTGTCGAGATAGAATTATCGAAAATTATGGACCAAGCGACATGGAATTGAAAGTTACAAGTTTAGAGTTAAATAAATAAGTTCTATAAATATGGAACCTTTTTGTATTTTAATTTTTTTTATTATTCAATCTCTATTAAAATAATTTCAATGAATTTTAAATTAAACTATGAACCAAAAATCATTATTTGGAGTTTTTGATTAATTCTAAAAAGGGGGGAAGTTAACTCCGAGATTTGTAGGGCCATTCAAAATTCGGGAAA
>BMAC01000699.1:352872-366418 GCA_014905375.1 Phtheirospermum japonicum | reverse complement strand
TTATTCCCTTTGCTGGAACTCCCAACCCCACCTTTTTGAAATTTATTTGGTGGTGGACGATTCTGTCCATAAGAAGGCCTCTTGAAATTTCCAGGTGACTGGCTTGGTGATGGAGTTAGGCGGTTCAATCCACTTTCTATTCGAGCTGCTGCTTTAACTGCCGCTGAGTAGGTGTTCAACTCAATTGCTAGCAATTATTTTTGTAGCTTTGGCCTCAATCCACGAGTAAATTTGTACAACTTATCAGCTTCAGTACTTATTGAACCCATGGCATAAGCTGACAAGCGATGGAGTTCTGACTCATACTGAGCTACAGTGAGGTTTCCTTGTCTTAAACGATAGAACTCATCCCGCCGAGCCTCTCTAATCACTTTTGGTATATACTGATCTCGGAACTCACCTTGGAAGTTAGCTCAACTCCTTAATGTTTCATCTTGAGCCCAAGTAGCCTCCACAGTCCTCCACCAGTTACGTGCTGCTGCTTCAAGGCGAAACGTTGCAAGTCTCAAACGTTGTTCATCAGTGTACTGAAGCGCAGAGAAAATGCCCTCCATCTTTTCTAGCCAATTTTCAGCTTTCGTATCATCCGGTTCTCCTAGGAATACTGGTGGGTTGAATCGTAAGAAGCGTTCTAATACCCGGTCATGAGAATCAACGGGACGTTCATGAGGGTTTGGGTTAGGTGCAGTTTGTTGTTGTAGGAATAACAATAATTGTTGAATAGCCTGGGCCGTTAAGTTCTCGCCCGCAGGAGGAGGTGGAGGTGGTGGATTTGGTAGTTCAGGGGAAGGGGTTCGTTCATGGTGTGGTTCATTTCCATGATGAATACAGGGTCTGCCTCTGCCACATCGTTCAGCCATCTAGGGTACAAGTCGATTAAATAAGATGGTAAATAATTAAAAAAAAAATTAAGATGCATAATATCGAATAGACAAGTAACAATTAACAAAATAAAATAACGCCTAGTCATATAAGCCGCATAATAAGATCGTCATACATAATAATGACATCATCGCTACATAAACCAAAATTAGATGATGTCAAGGATAAGAATGTTAGACATAGTTGTCTCCATCCTAGATACGTTGAAAGTCATATGCTAACAGTAGCAAATAAGTACAGTCACCGACCAATTACACGATAAAGTTTGTAGTAACATAAAGTCTAGTGCAAGTCTACACTATAATTAAAGTAATAAATCATCACTCCTAATCATCTCCGGACTCCATAAGATCCTCCTTGGGGTCCTCTTCAGAGTTAGTCGTGCTTGATAAGCTCTCTACAAGGGGGTGTGGGTGGTGGTGGAGCCACTCCAAACTTATCAGCTAAGCCGGGAATGATACCAACAAGTCCAGCCACTCCATCTCGAACAGTAGCATGGTAATCCTTGTGATGCTGGCGCTCTACAGATATCACTCCTTCGAGTACGCTAATACGCTATCCCATTTGTGTCTTAAGGCGACGAAGTCCCCTGATGGTGGCGTCCTGCCCCTCGATCGTTGCGTTCTTCTGCTGTAGAGATAGCTCCAAACTGTCACACTCGGCACGACGTGCTTCAAAAGCACGGACCATATCATCTCGCTGACCTCGAAAGATCACTGCATCCTCACGAGCACGGGTCAGAGTAATCTCTAGGGTCTCGATCTTATATCCTCGCTCTTCCGCTAAGTCGGTGGTCTCCGTGAGCTGCATCGACATGGTCTGAATTATCTCCAAAGCCTGGCTGAGCTGCTGCTCTAGAGAAGTGGCTCTAGCCTGCTCAGTAAGAGCAATGATATGTGACTCACTCCAATTATTCATCCAGAATACATACTGATCCTCCATCATCTCGGCCTTCTGATTCAGACGGGCGCACTCAAGGATCAAAGAGAGATCAGAATTCATACCTATCACAAGAAGTAATCTCATAAGTAGCGAATCAAAGTTCCATTGGTTCGGTAATAAAAGGTAACTAAAGAAGTTATTAGTAATAAAAACAAAGGTTTAAACACTCAAGGTTAGATAAGCGGGTTCAAAATAAACCGTCAGGCTCTAGGGTCACCCCTATCAAAGTTTGGCTTGATCCTAAGGTCAAGCTCTAGTGGTTTTTCCCCATAACAGGCTAAGGGTCCTATCCTGGGGTGCTCAGCGTAAGTGTCTTTCTTACAGCCGAGCTCTGATACCACTTCTGTCATGCCCCGACGGCTCCAAGGTGTGACTATTCGATAATAATAACATAACTCGTTCAATAGCATAGATAATGTCGGCTATGTCGGTAACCAACAAACTTATCGGGTGTTCACCCGATTAAATATCTTACATATTATTGAATAATTAGGAGTACTTAAAGTCTGCAGCGGAAATAAATCTCAAATGAGTATCTTATTTATTACAATTCATAATTCCCCAACACGGGGTCTTCAACTATTACTCCTCGTGGTCCTCCACCTCGGTGCAAGCGTTACGACGTCTGGTTTTGGTTAAGAAATAAAAGTAGGTGGAGTGAGACAAAAATCTCAGTGAGCGGGTGATGGTGTGCGAGTGTGGCTTCATTTGGAGTTGAGTACAAATATTTGTAATTGGAAAATATTCTTATAAAATTCTTGATGCATGTTTTGTTCAAGTAAATAAATGTAAAAGAATATAAATTCGATGCAATCATTTAATAATGACCAAACGGTGAGTGTAAGTCATAAGGACTACGCTCTATGCATTCACACGTCGAGCGTACGTCCTCGGAGGACTAGCTCTCAAACACAATCAATTTCACATTAAACGTCCAAATCGCATCTAGATGACTTGATTCTTCTGTTCTCCTTATGACGCCCATTCATTGTCTTCATTTGGCCGTAGCCCACTATTTTGGCCGAAGCCCACGCCAACCTTATAACGATCGGGCACGACAACTCTTTAGCTCAGGTGTTTACCCAAGAGATTGTCATAATCGCGATTATACCCTATCTACGACCCACTTTCCTTTGGACACTCCGTCCGCCAGTTGCGGGATTAGGTCATGGGGAAACGGTTCAAGACCACAGCCACGCTGTTCGATCATTGACTCGCTCGATCCATACCACACTTGGGCCCGATATACCACATTGACTCAATCACATAAGACTCGAAGGTCCATCACAATGTCAACATGGATGTGATGCTCAATCACTTTTAATAATAATTGGAGTTAGGTGATATGTGTGAGAGGGATAAGATTTTTAAATAAACAATGTGTTTAGAGGATAATTTTATTCAATAATATCTCGTATGTGTCGAGATAGAATTATCGAAAATTATGGACCAAGCGACATGGAATTGGAAGTTACAAGTTTAGAGTTAAATAAATAAGTTCTATAAAAATGGAACCTTTTTGTATTTTAATTTTTTATTATTCAATCTCTATTAAAATAATTTCAATGAATTTAAATTAAACTATGAACCAAAAATCATTATTTGGAGTTTTGTAAAAGTGTTAAGGCAATTAAACTTTGACTCCTTTATTTAATTAAATATTAGTCACTATTTTAAAATACTCATTTTTTTAGAAAATTAATATTCCATGGACTTAGGGATCAAATTGTAACGAATAAAACTTCAAAACCAAAAATATGACAGTAAGTAATAATTATTTTAAGGGTGAGGGGTCATTTTTAATAATTTTCATTTAGCTCCTTTATTTTGGCTAGACGACAAAAGTCGACTAGTTTCTTTAAAAAATTCATAACTCGTGAATCAAAGGTCGTCTTGATGTAAAAATAAATTTTAAACCTTTAAATAAAATAAATAATGTATGTTCATAATTTTTATTATTTATTTATTTTTCTAAAATTATAGTTTGACCCCAAGATTTCTACAATTTAGTTTTGGCGAATAATTTAAATTTAACATTTTCACAAGTTAATAAAATTATTAGGGATGGAAATGAGTCTATACCAGACCTAAAAGAGTTGAAATTTATCATATTTTAAGGAAATATTAGCAGGTTTTCTAAAACTTGCCTTTTGACCCTCAACTCTCTCAAAATTGTATTGTTTACCGTTTAGGTGATAACTCTCGATTTTGAAATCCAATCTTAATGAAATTTTAAACATGAGTCCAGTAGGTTCATAAGAGTTTAAAAAGGTCCCTAAACTGAATTTTTCAGATTTGTTCTAATGATTTTTAGGGATTTGCAAATTAGCCCCTAAACTTTATAAGATTTACGATTTTAGCCCTAAAGGTCCAAATTTGTCAATATTCACCCAAAATGTGAGAACATACTAAGAACATAAAAATTCTCATTTTTATTTACTCCTTGTCCAATATTTCTCAATATTTTTGCAAGCAAATCCTCTAATTTTATTTAATTACCGATTAAAATCTTTAATACATTTATTCTTGCATTTCATTCTCATATCTCAAATCTCATCACATAAATATCAATAAATATTTTTATATGACATGAAAATATGTGAATAAAATATCATGGTCATTTAATCACAACACACAACAACAATTAATAAATAAATGCAATTGTCACTTCAAATATATATAAAAAAGAATACTTACAAAACATATAGATAAATATATCATCAATATATTTCACGTGCAACACAAATTTTTAAATATATAATTAGAGCATGCATCGTTTTTTTTTCTTTGTAAAACAATAAAAATATTTTAGTTTGTACCCACCTCAAATTAGTCTTGAAGATATCCTAAGAATTTTCTTGCTCCGTCTTTAGTTTGGAAGATAGATCCTATGGAATGAATAGAAGAATTTGGTGGTTTTATGGTTCACGGATTTTCTAAAAAGAATAAATGAAGCGTAGATATAAAATCTGCTTACCTTAAGATGGACTAGGCTGTGTGGATTATTGTTTCTCTTACCTTCAAAACATACACGATATATTTGTTATGTGAATCTCATTGTCTAAATATAGGTTATTGTTAGGTTATTCTATCAATTAAGAAAAGTATTTTATATATAATAAATATTTTGGTGATCAATCCTTATGATTTACTTGGTCTGATGGCTATTGTTAATAAATTTCTTTTAATTAAAAATTTCTTTTTTTTTTTTGAAAATTTAATATATTTTAGGATATTACTTAAATTATATATCTTTAGGACTTAACATTGGTGTTTAAATTTTTTTTTATAATATTTAAACTTAGTAACTTTATAAATTTCTAAGGTTTTATAACTCTTCCATTTAAAAAGGAAATCAATATGAATGTAATATAAGATAAATAGCAAGACGTTTATTGAATTTAATAATATATAGATAAAAGTACAATTTATTAATTTTACAGGGTCTCACAAAAATTATCTCTTGTTTTATGGTGTGTTGGCTGGCACACAGCAGAGAGTCACATGAGATTTTGGTAAATCCAAGAAAAATGAAAATCGCGTTTCACGCCATTAATCCATGAAATCATGAACAGAGGCACTGGTTGCCGGAAAAGCTATTTTCGCCGTACTTTGATAATAAGATATTTGGAAAAGATCCATTCGATTTGTTGTTTGATATGTTTAATTGTTTGAGATTTGGGAGAGAATCGAGATAATTGAGGAAAATAAATCTGATTATTCATTTTTTTTGATTTCTCTGCAATTGTTTTGATTTCGCCATACTGGAAATTAAACCCAATTTATGATATTTGTGTTTACTTTAATTGCTTGATTTTTCTACAATTTCATCCGATTATTCGTTGTTTTGGAGCCTAAGAGTGAGCAATCGGGATAGGGTGGAGTGGTTTATGGGGATCGGACTGCGGAGGTTGTTGTTGGAGAGGTCGAGGCAAAGGAGGCAATGGAGGGAGGATAAATGCGGCGGTATATCGCCGGATAAATCGTTGCCGGCGAGGTGGACGAATTTGAGGTTGGGGCATTAGGTGATGGGGGTTAGGTCGTCGTTGAGGTGATTTTCTTGGAGATCGAGGAGGCGGAGTTGATCAAGGGAGGAGAGGGCCACGGAGGTTGACGGAGGGGAGGATGACGGAGGTGACGCGGCGGTTGGTGCACTTCACGCCCGACAAGTTGGCGACGCATGTGGTGGGGGTGGCGGTTGTGGTTGTCCAGTTGAGGAGGTGTGCTCCGTGGAGGTCGGTCTGGGAGAGGAAGAGGGAGAGGGCGGCTATGTAATTGCCGGCGGTGGCGGTGCAGAGAATCCACATGGCCAAATTTCTGGGAAGAGGGCAAATGAAAATGAAATTTGTGATAATTACATGACAAATATTTTTTTTCTTTTAATTTATTTCCACGCGGCCGAAAAACCCCCAAATTGAAGACAACTCAGCACAAGCCGACGCCTAATCAGCAAAGTCCAGTAAAATTGAGTTTTGCTGGCGATAGTCGGACTAAATTGCAGAAATTTTTAAAAGAAACCAGGCGAAATTGAAACCAGGCAAAAAAAAAGGACTAAATTGCAAAGTAGGCCAACTTACAGGACGAAAAAGTTCATTTTCCCATTTTTATTCATGCTAATTAAGGTATGAATATCATTCTTTATTTCTTTATTCTTATCATCAAATTTCTTTAAGAAAAATCATCATCATTCATTTTATTTTCCCTTCCAAAGAGTCTCTATCGTCATACATTTTATTTTCCCTTTCAAAATTTTGTTTTTCTTCTGAAATTCATAGAATTAGAGAGGAGAACCAGATCTTCAAAAAATAAATAAAGTAATAAAGTAATAAATAATAATAATAATAATTAATTTTATTATTTTGAATATACATCCAAAATTCCCCGATTGAAGTTTACCATTCTTACCAATAAACCACCACATAACAGACTTGTAACATTCTTTTTCCTTCGATGACTCGTTGTATTCGAATCATGTTGTGATCTTATTAATTTATTTATAGGCTTACCTATATTATTTATGTTGATTTTTAATTTACCTATATTTGACTTGTAAGATTAATTATGTTGATATTTGGTTTATGTAAATATTATTTATGTTAATGTGTGGTATATTCGATTTGTAAGATTAATTATATTGATATTTAGTTTATGTATAATTGACTTGTAAGATTATTTATGTTCATGTTCGTTTATGTACAGTTGATTTGTAATTTAGTTATAAGTTTTATCTACACGATTTATGTTGATATTTGATTTATAGGCCTATCAGGTACTCAGATTTGGTTTGGTTGATCTGTTTAAATTTTTGTTTATTCTTGTGCACTTTTATTTTTCAAATATTTCATAAAATGGAAATTGTTTGCTCAGTTTTTTATTTTTTAGTAATCAGATTTGGTTCATCTAAAGTTATAAATATAAATCAACAACAAATCAAATTATAAAGATTTATGGTGTAGGATAGATATATGAAAATTAATTAAATATAAATAAACATCAAACCCAAGAATAAAATAAGAATTATGTTAATAATAAAAAAGCAAAAACATGTGTAAAGAAAAAGAAAAAGTGTGTAAAGAATTGCTATGTTAATTATCTTTTCTTGATAAGGAAGATGAGTAAGATATTATAAGAGGATAATTGATTAGCACATATTTGTCCTTATTTTTAGTAGGTTTATAGCTTGTTTTTATTATTGTTTTTGGTATAAGTTGGGTAGTTTAAACTCTATTTCGTATATTGGTACTCTCAACTTATTTTACCGCGTTTTGACCTAGATTGATGCAAATAAGTGATTATTTGTGGTTTTTCACTTTACAGCTAAGTAACCGAACGAGTTCGGCGCATAAATTAGATGAAGTTGATATTCACGAAATGGAGAACGAGCTTTCCGATGAACGAGTAGCAAATAGATAGAAAGAGACGGAGGCAGACACGCAGCCGCGTCGACTGACGTGACCGTCGACGCGAGCCATAATCTGCGTCAGTCGACGCAGCGTCGATGCAACGTCGACTCTACTTGCTGAAGCGTCGATGTCGACGCACCTATGTCGACGCAACGTCGACGCTATTCTGAAGCATCGATGTCGATGCACCTATGTCGACGCAACGTCGACGCTACTTGCTGAAGCGTCGATGTCGACGCATCTATGTCGACGCTACTTGCTGAAGCATCGATGTCGACGCAACGTCGACGCTACTTGCTGAAGCGTCGATGTCGACGCACACCGTCGACGCACCCGCCCAGCCAACGCGCGCGCCAGGCAGTACCGACGCCGAGCACTAGCACACGTCAGTCGACGCACCGTCGACGCGACGGCCCAGAATCGGGAATTTTAGGGTTTCTTATGCTCCAAGTCAAGGGAAATCTATTTAAACCCTTCCAAGTCCGTCCCAAACGACACTCTCCGACCCATATACTCTGAAAATACGATCTTTGGGGTTCGAGAACAACACCATCCGCAACCATATAACAACAATTGATCGAGATTCAGGATTCGAAGATCGCTAGCTCTAACCGTTCGTTCGTGATCCGTTCTTCGACCGAGATCAACCGCCTCTCCGGATTAGCTGGAGAATCTACTGCATTCCTTAGTTTAAATAAGTACTCAAACTCTTTTATCGTTTTTGTAGTTTAATTTATGCAATTAAGTAGTAGTTTCAATAATTGTTCTTGAGTTATTTGATGCTTCGAACCTTAGATATTTTTGATATTGCAAACCGTAATCTTAGTTTAATTAATTTAGTTATTATTCATGCTTGGTTAGTTTACTTCGTTTACATTTCGTTCTAGATAATTGATGTTCGTTTATGCTAGTTAATCTTGTTTAAAGTTCTTAGAATAATTTCTCTAGTTTATAAGTTCAAATAGCTGAATTCAATTTCCTAGTTTTAATTATAGTTCTTGCGTTTTAAATTCTTAGATAATCAAAACAATCAACCCCCCCCCCCCCCCCCCCAATGTATGTGATATTGAATTGAACAAACTGTTTGAGATTTCCGATTGTATATTCCTCGAGAGACGACTCGAGTAAAGTTGCCAAACTACGCGCGACCCCGTTCTCTTGCGGGCAAGCTATTGATCTTTTGACAAATTTTCATAAGTAGGCAACACAAAAGCTTGAATAAAAATTTTGGCGCCGTTGCCGGGGAATATACAAAGGTTTTCAAAAATATGCTTGTTTATTTTTATTTTTATTTCTGTCGTTATTTGTATAATTATTCTCTCTAGTCGATACGTTTGATTTGTTCTTGAGTTCATGCAAGGTCGTAGGTCGCTTAGGCTCGAACTTGCATCATTCATCGACAACGTTCATCGTCCGAATCAAGTGAGACCACCTCACTCACCCACAAGTGAATCGTCTGCCACGACTAATTTTATTTGTGATCCTGTTTCGAAAATGATGTTGCGACTAGATAACCAAGCCCACAACAACGGGGATGACCAGTCACCAAGTCATCCAACTGTGCAACAAAGAAATGGGTACGGGAGTGAGCCAAATTGTCCTGACGGACCAGTACAGCCTCAAGCATACGAGGAGAATATTCAACGAAACGTGATAGACCAGAATGAAGGTCAAAGACGAGGAGATAATCGCTACCGCCACGTCCTGGATGACTATTCTGAGAGATCATATCATGGCGACGAGCGGGTCAATGAGTGGCTGGCATATGACGGGTACCATAGGAGAGACGAATACGCGAGGCGAAATAACCAAGTAAGATACCAATGGGAGGCGCGCGAACCGAGACAAAGAGAGTTCACGACCCCTCAAGTTGGTCCCTATAGTTCGGCAATTGTGTTGGGTAGAACTGCGAGAGACTTCGAGTTGAAACCTCATATCATCAACAACCTCTCGACATCTCACGGCCTCGCCAATGAAGACCCACTGACGTTCCTTAAGGAGTTCTATGCCGAAGTTAGTAGGATTCCGTCCCCAGGACTTCATCACGAAGACCTTCAAATGGTGTGTTTTCCGAGTTGCATGAAGGATAAAGCCAAGTCTTGGCTACTATCGCTGGAACCGAGATCTCTGGTCGATTGGCCCATGGTGAGCGACAAATTCATTAATCAGTACTACTCAGCTCAGACGACGGGCCACATAAGGAGACAAATAGCCCATTTTGTCCAACAAGACGGGGAGTTGTTTCACGAGGCGTGGGAACGTTTCAAATCTTTATTGCAAGCTTGCCCCCACCATCACAACTCTCCGGGAATGGTGAATCAAATCTTCTATGAGGGACTTCTAGATTCTTATAAGAATAACGTAGAGGTGGCTGCTGGAGGAGATTTTGGGGATTTGACAGCGACGGCTGCCAAGCAACTATTTGAAAGAATGAGCGAAAAGTCGAGGAAAACGAGCTCTCGACCACGGAAGATAAGGGTTAATGAGGTAACTGAGGTGCCAAGTAACGAGACCTTCGAGGTATGTACCCGTTGTGGAGAGCAAGGGCATTCAGGGGATTCATGTACAATGGGGTATCACGAGGATACCGACGCTGAAGCACACGCCATCAAGGATCAGTTGCGCAACATAGATCTTCCTACTTATGAGCACAGGCCTCAGCCAAACACCAAGTTTAATGCAAATCGTAACTCTCCTTACTTGAAATGGGGCCCCGAGAACCCACATTACGCTCCAGCACAAAATAAATCAACACAACCTCCACCGAGCAAATCACTACCAGCGGGGCCGACACATGTTCCTATACATCCAAATGATCAACTGCTAATTTTGCAACAGAACCAAGTCACCGAGACACTCAGAAACAGGGATGGATTGACCAGTCTGACCACGCAAGTGAATAAGCAAGGAGAGGTCTTGGATGATCTATCTAAGAGCGTGAAGAACTTGGAGAAGATGATGGGGCAAATGGCGACATTCATGGCCAAACACGACAACAAAAAGGGGAAGCTTTCGAGCCAACCCGAGCAAGCTTCCGCGGTTCATATTCTACGAAGTGGGAAGACGATAGATAATAAAGTCGAAGAACTGAACGAAGGGGACACTGATGTTGCAAAGGAGAGGCTGCCAATGAACAATGATCCCAAATCGGTTGACCAAATGCATAAGTCACCGAATCCGTATATTCCTGGGTCGTTAAAAGGGAAGTCCTCGAATCAAGTACCCTCTCCAGTAACAAATGACGATTCCACCAAGCCTCCGAAGGCATCGCTAATCACTATTCAAGATAAGGTTCCTTTCCCAAGTCGTCTACGCCCAGCAAAAGAGAATAAAAGTTTCATGGAACTTTATAATCTGCTCAAAAACGTCAACATTAATCTTCCTCTGTTAAACGTAATCAAGACGATGCCCGCGTACGTGAAATTTTTCAAGGAATTAGTTGCGAGGGAACGGCGTCTCGAGACACTTCAGCAAGTTAAATTAACGAAAGAGGTGAGCGCCATATGCAAAGGGCCTCTACCCAAAAAGGAAAGAGACCCAGGAAGTTTCTGCATAACCATCACCTTGGGAAACGGACAGACAGCACAAGGCATGCTTGACCTTGGAGCGGGAATCAATTTGATGCCTTATTCCCTTTATAAGGAATTCGATTTGGGGACTATGAGACCAACGACGATGCGGCTACAATTGGCGGACCGATCAATTAGACAACCACTTGGCATAGTCGAGGATGTTCTAATTCAAGTTGGCGAGCTTGTGATTCCAGTCGATTTCGTCATACTAGATGTCGGCGAGGTTCCGAAGGAGGGAACTGAGCATACTCTTTTGCTTGGTCGACCATTTATGTCCACTTCTCGTACACTGATTGACGTACACAAAGGGAGGATGACCTTATCTGTGATGGGGGAGACAATCACATTTTCGCTGAAAGATATCCACAACACTCCTTTGCCATACATGAATGAAGATTTCTCGTTTGTGGACCCGATTGCCTCTTGTATCCCCGAGCTAAAGGGGATCACCGTGCTAGATGAGTTAAGCGTCGAGGATGACACGGAATTTTTGAACAGGGTGGCCGAGATTTTAGAGATAGATTTGAATGAGATAGACGAAGACCATGAAGAGATGGACGATTTTGATGAAGAATTGTGTGAAATAGCCACTGCGCCCGAACTTGGTCCAAAGATGGAGTTAAAGCCACTACCGAGCCACTTGAAGTATGTTTTCCTCGAGCCCAACGAAATGAAACCAGTCATCATATACTCAGCCTTGTCGGAGCACGAGGAGAAAGAACTAGTTGCGGTGTTAAGCAACCACAAGGAGGCAATTGGATGGAGCATCAGTGACATCAAAGGAATAAGCCCCGTGACTTGCATGCATAGAATCGAGATGGAACACGATGCCAGGCCTGTGAGGGACAGTCAACGGAGATTGACGCCAACGCTTTACGAGGTGATTAAGAAAGAAATTTTTAAGCTGAAAGACAAGGAATCATTTTCGCCATCTCCGACAGCAAATGGGTGAGCCCAATCCATGTGGTTCCAAAGAAAGGAGGTATCACCATCGCCGAAAACGTAAAGGGAGAGATAGTGCCAACCCGACTAACTACTGGATGGCGTATGTGCATCGATTATAGGAAGTTGAATGTGGCCACTCGAAAGGATCATTTTCCTCTACCGTTCATCGACTAACTCCTAGACAAACTTGCGGGACACGAATTTTACTACTTTCTGGATGGCCTTTCGGGCTACTACCAAGTAGCCATCGCTCCGGAAGATCAGAGCAAGACAACGTTCACATGCCCCTTTGGCACATTCGCTTTTCGAAGGATGCCCTTTGGCCTGTGCAACSCACCAGCGACTTTTCAAAGGTGCATGCTCTCAATTTTCAGTGATTTTATTGATGACTTTCTTGAGGTATTTTTGGACGATTTTTCGATTTTTGGGTCATCTTTTGATAATTGTTTGTCTAATTTGTCAAGAGTTCTAGAACGGTGCATTGAGAAAAATCTAACTTTGAGTTGGAAGAAATCCCATTTTATGGTAAAAAGTGGCACTGTTCTAGGCCATGTTGTTTCTAAAAAGGGGCTGCAGGTTGATAAGGCGAAAATTGATGTAATTGAAACTCTCCCTCCGCCTCGAGATGTTAAGGGGATTAGGAGTTTTCTTGGTCATGCAGGCTTTTATAGACGGTTTATCAAAAAAAATTCAAAAATAAGTCGTCCACTTTGCAAACTTTTGACTTTTGACACTCCTTTCATTTTTAATGAAGAATGTTTGAGTGCGTTTAATGAGTTAAAAGCGAGTCTTACGTCTGCCCCTGTGGTTGTTGCTCCCGACTGGACCTTACCATTTGAAATTATGTGTGATGCTTCTAACGAGGCGGTGGGGTCTGTTTTGGGACAACGTGTGGAAAAATTGCTTAGGGTCATTTATTATGCTAGTTATATGCTTAACGATGCTCAACGTAATTATACCACAACTGAAAAAGAATTCATGGCAGTCGTATTTTCGCTTGATAAATTTAGATCGTATATAGTTGGAGCTGAGGTAATTGTACATACTGATCATGCTGCTTTACGCCATTTGTTTTCCAAACCACAAAGTAAGCCACGTCTTATTAGGTGGATTTTGTTGCTACAAGAATTTGATGTGGAAATAAAAGATAGACGAGGTTGTGAAAATGTTGTGGCGGATCACTTGTCTAGAATGGTAGTTGAGGAGAATGAGGGGGAGAAATTTATGATTAACGATCTTTTTCCTTATGAAAATGTTTTTAATCTTGAGCAATTAATTACCCCTTGGTACGCTGACATTGTG
>BMAC01000699.1:340484-351642 GCA_014905375.1 Phtheirospermum japonicum | reverse complement strand
AAGGAAATGAGTCCTATGAAACTGCATGGAGGCAAAAGAAGAGATGACCAAAAGTCTACCATGATCGGAAACTCGTCAACAAGCATTTGGAGGTGGTAAGTTAGCTCTAGTCTTTAACTCACGGCTTAAACTTTTTCCAGGGAAACTAAAATCAAAGTGGAGTGGACCGTTCGTGATAAAAGAGATCAACGAGTTTGGAGCTGTTACCCTTTACGATGAGAAACGAGATTCAACATTTCAAGTTAATGGGCACCGCGTCAAATTGTACCGTGATGGAGAGTCAACAAATCAAAATCGCGAAGTATGGGCGATGGTGGACCCACCTCCGCTGGCAATTTAATCACGGCACAGTTGCGTCGAGCAAATGACGTTAAAAGATGCGCTTCTAGGGAGGCAACCCAAGCTACTGTATTTTCTTTATTTTTTATTTTCTTTTATTTTAGTTGTTTCTTTTCTTTTCTACTTTTTTTGTAAGTGTTTGAATAGGATTTAGGTCGGGGTAAGTCTATTTCATCTTTTGAAGAATGAAGAACTGCTTAAAAATCAGCCTGCAGCCGCGTCGACCGACGCAGCGTCGATGCGGTCTAGATGCGTCCTGGGCGCACGCGTCGACTGACGCGGCAACGACGCGGAAACGAAGTTGCCTGGGCGCGCGCGTCGACCGACGTAGCATCGACGCGGCGTCGACGCCACCTGTGCGCGTGAGAAATTTTTGGTAAGTTTTAGCTGCGATTTTTGGGAGTTTTATTCTAAATAGGAGAGTGAATTTAAGGGATTTATTTGCACAAAATTTGTCAAGATTGGGGACAAGATCTTTTGTCTTATTGGAGTTCTAATTAGATAATGAAACTAAATATCTTCTCCCTTATCTTTAATTAGAGTGAATTTAGGATTCCTATTTTTAAGGTCTTTTGATCCCTATATAAACCCAGCCCTTTCACTCTTAATTTCATTATTCTCAAAGCTCTWCATCTCTTTTCCCAAAATTATTTTCGCTCCCAACCCCTTTTTCCTTACCATGAGGCCAATTCCAAGAACCACCAAGAACCACGAGAAGAGGTGGATGCTGAGGGAGGAACACAACAAGAAGGTGGACCAGCTGCAAGATGAGGTCGAGAAGGCGAACGATTTGGTCGGAGATTATCAATTGGATGAGGTTAACTATACCCTTCAAATCGATGCTCTTAAGAAGCAATTGGGAAGGGAGGAGGAGATCAACGATGGGTTGAGGGACATGAACCTTCAACTAAGGACCACCATTCAACGCTTGAGGGGTATTGAGCACGACCTCGGACAGCAGAGGGAGGACCTTGACGAACGTACCATGACCAAGAACGAGCTCCGCGACGCACTTCTCCAAGCTCGAGAGACGATTGCCACCTTGACTAAGGACAACAATGAGATGATTTGGGAAACGTTCAGATTATCGGGGAAGAACGATGAGCAGGACGAGCGCCTGAAGGAGGCGGAAGCCGAGATAGAGAGTTTGACTCAAGATGGAATACGTTTCTTGCGAAGTAACCATGCAATCCGCGAGGAGAAGTTTGCACTCTTGTAGCGAATTGAGGAGTTGGAGGCCTACATCAAGGATTTTAATGTGAAGACCAGAGCGAACGAGGGGAATTTGGATTTTTGGAAGCGGTGCTTGGATGAGGCTAGCAAGAAGATCGTCGCGTTAGAGCGATTGGGTTCCAAATCCCCTTAGATTCTTAGGGACTTGCTATTATTTATCTATTTATGTTTTTCCATTATCGAGTCGTGGAATTGTCTTTCCACCTTATCCTGTTTCGTTTATCCGCAATTTCATTTTTATTTCGGTTGTCTACGTATCTCGTTTTATCAATTAATAAAATTTTATTTTTTTTGTATGCCTTGCTTTTTCATATTTCTTGCACACGGACGTTTTTAATTTCTTGTGAGATTGTTCAGTTGTCCATGGTTAAATATCACTTATGACAAGGGGTAAATCGCTGGAATACGAACGGTAAAACTTTTTCGCCGACTTGCTGTCGCGTCGACCGACGCGAGCGTCGACGCTCCATCAACGCGTTGCTGACTCGCGTCAGTCGATGCTATGTCGACGCCATGTCGACGCCGCCTGCGCCGAGTGACCGGGCTGCCCTGGGCGGAAGCTATGATTTTCGATAACCATTTTGTTCAACGAATTGCTGAAGAGCAGTGGCAACGATCTAATAAATTTATTATTGCTGATTTTTATTCTTATTTATTTTTATTTTGGTTGTTATGTTTTGAGGACGAATCCATTCACGCGGCTCTGGGAACGTGAAGTTGAACAACTTCAATGAACAAGACTCGACCATTCATTTTCCAGGGACATTTTCTTACCCTTTCTTTGTTTGAATTGCTTTTCTTAATTATGGCAATCAGGGGATTGCCAGTTGAGTATGATTAAAAATAATGTGCAATTTTTCAATTTTTACGTGATTGTGTTTGCTATTTCTGAGCTAAATTGTGTTTGTATGGCATGCCTGTCGAAGTTAGCTATTTATGAATTGAAGTTTTTGTCTTTGAGCGTGCATAAGTGCATAAAATTTTCAACAATTATTATTTATATATTGTAAATGGTACTTGGACGCAATTGATTTCGCAAAACTTTAAAAGCAGCGTCAATTCAAAAAATTTTCATGCAAAAAGCCAGTGAGTAGCCTGAGTGATCTCATCATTGCATGTGCTTGAATAAGTTTCAGTCTTGATATCTCTTTGAAACCGCTATGTGTAGTTGATTTTGAACATGACGATAAGGCACAAATAAAACCCTATTTCCGGCCATATTCATATATATTAGCCACTATAAATTCCGAATGAGCCCCTCATAGCCAAATAATCCATGCCTATAGCCATAAGTTTTTGAGTCAACCCCTACAACCCATTAAAGCGTGGGGTAGGAGTTTGTAATTTTTATTGGTTATTAGTGTTTTGGAGTTTTTATAAGGGATTTATGAATTTTTGTAATGAAGGATCACCATCCTTCAATAAAAAAAAAACGAGAAAAAAGAGACCCCATAAAACAGAATTAGAGGGGGATAAAAAAAAGAGAAGAAAATAAGAAGGATGGTGAATTGTGTTAGTCATTGCCTACGCGCTAATGAAGGCTTATGTTATTATGAAGCCTAATGTTTTAAAGGCAAAAGAATTGAGTTGTAATAAGTGGTTTTGAGCTTCAAGTCGGTTTAGAGTTTCGAGTTGGGAAATAGCCTATGTTTAAAGGCTACGTTATGAGTGTTTAGTGAGGTTTTTATCTTTGAACGAGGTGAAGCGTATTGCATCTTGATTAGAATAGGTTTGGTGAGTGATTGATCACGTTAGATCGTGAGTTAGCCACACGACTTATATTTCATACCCGTCCAAAAAGCCTTACGTTACAACCCGAAAAGACCTTTTCTAATTCTTTGTTCGACAACACACTTAATTTGCGATTGAAAAGAGATTGATTTTCGGTGCTTGTTTATTGTGCTTGCATTTGTATGATTTGAGCGTATACACATAATGTGCAGTAAAAACTCGAGTGCTTGAGCGTATACCCCTATATATTTCCCTTTTGTGAGGATGCATGAATTCAATTTTGAAGCGACAATGTAATACGGGTGGAGTGTTTGAAGTTTCATTGCATGTACCAATATTTTCAAAATTATTTAAATAGCATAGCACGACTCATTGCTTGGACTAATTTTCATTTCTTACTATACTTTGAATTTATCGTTCGTTCGAGGACGAACAAACCAATTAAGCGTGGGGTAGTTGATTAGCACATATTTGTCCTTATTTTTAGTAGGTTTATAGCTTGTTTTTCTTATTGTTTTTGGTATAAGTTGGGTAGTTTAAGCTCTATTTCGTATATTTGTACTCTCAGCTTATTTTACCTAGATTGATGCAAATAAGTGATTATTTGTGGTTTTTCACTTTATAGCTAAGTAACCGGATGAGTTCGGCGCATAAAATAGATGAAGTTGATATTCACGAAATGGAGAACGAGCTTTCCGGTGAACGAGTAGCAAACAGATAGAAAGAGACGGAGGCAGACGCGCAGCCGCGTTGACTGACGCGACCATCGACGCTCCGTCGATGCGATCCATGATCTGCGTCAGTCAACGCAGCGTCGATGCAACGTCAATGCTACTTGCTAAAGCGTCGATATCGACGCACCTATGTTGACGCAACGTCGACGCTACTTTCTGAAGCGTCGATGTCGACGCACCTATGTCGACGCTACTTGCTGAAGCGTCGATGTCGACGCACACCGTCGACGCACCCGCCCAGCCGACGTGCGCGCCAGGCAGTACCAACGCCGAGCACCAGCACACGTCAGTCGATGCACCGTCGACGCGACGGCCCAGAATCGGGAATTTTAGGGTTTCTTATGCTCCAAGTCAAGGGAAATCTATTTAAACCCTTCCAAGTCCGTCCCAAACGACACTCTCCGACCCATATACTCTGAAAATACGATCTTTGGGGTTTGAGAACAACACCATCCACAACCATATAACAACAATTGATCGAGATCGAGGATTCGAGGATCGCTAGCTTCAACCGTTCGTTCGTGATCCGTTCTTCGACCGAGATCAACCGCCTCTCCGGATTAGCAAAGATAATTAAGAATAATATCTAAAAATAATTAAATTTGATTAGTGTATCAAAATAGACTACAAAAATTAATCACGTAAAAATGAGATTTCTTTTAGAGAAGTTAGACATTTATGGTATTTTTTAACTATGATAACAAAATTGGAATTAAGACACTAAAATCACGTTTCCATGGAATTTTCTCTTTAAAATTCACTTACTGCATTACACTTATTTTAAGGACCGATTTTACATTTAATTTTAAGTCTTCAGTCCATTATATGATTTAACCCATTATATCATTTTATATCAGAAGACTTAGTCTAAATTCAGCCACTAACTACACTGCATTCAATCTTCTTTTATAATATGCAACCAATTAAGCTCTTAATCGTAATTAAGACTACTAAATCACCTATGCAATCTTTCCTTACAATCTGTCTTACTGTTTCGCCCGAATAAATATGAGTCTTGCGATCACCCAATCGTACCTCGCTATTAGCTTGACCTGTCCACAAAACACATTAGAAATGATCAACGGAGGAATTCTGGTGGAATCCTCTCTGGGTGCTTAAGTCAATTAAGTGCTTTAGGTATGGGAATGAGAGAGATAATTATTCAGAATGTCATACCTCTGTTACTCTTAGTCGGGATATTTATAACCCCAGTTAGTTGGGGGGTCTTTCCGAGATCCCGAAATAGGCCCGCGAATCTCGGACCGTTATTTCAGACAACCTGACTAGGTTATCCTTTTTGGACTACCAGATCTCCTCGAGCTTAGTCCAAAACTTTTGTGCTAACATGGTCACGACAAAACCTTATCCAAGAGTTGAGTTAAGGTCAGGGCAAACCTTCTTGAGCTACTTACATAAACTCAGCTCAATCTATCCCTTTCCTGACCACTCCCTCATGGCGCAAAGCCAGAGCTCGGCTCACCCCAAATTGCCTTACCTGAGCTACCTTGAGGCCTGAAATTACTTCAGGTCAAGTAGGATTAGGTCGTACCACTTACAATTGAAATTATATACATAATTTCACTATACAAATAATTTGTCCTAGTCATTTCGTTTTACTTTCTTCAAAAAGCATGAGATAGATCCACCTCCCATGCCTATAGATCTTCATGTGAAAATCATCCAAATACACTAACTCTTTTGCACAACCATCAGAGTCCCATCTACAAACATTTTGTTCAATTCACAAAACTCAAATACACGTAAGCCCTATAAGCCAAATTTAGAAATCACCAAGTCAAATAAAGCATAACCATCATCTCAGAGCCTCTTACAGTTGCCGATGAACCCAGAACATCAACAAGAGTTCAAATCGGTGAAATCCTGATAACTCAATCAATTATTTTCACTGCCGATCCAGACCCAAGCCGCCAGACACTACTACAAAATAAGGATTTAACATCGTTTTTTCAAAAAATTGATGTTAAATAGATTATTAAGATCGGATTTTTAAGAACCGATGTTGTTTAGGGAATCTGACATTGGTTATTTGTAAAGCCGGTGTGTATTTTTCTCTTTATAAAAATATTAAATTATAAAAAAATTATTATTATAGGGCAACACTCTTATAGTGCAAAATTTCATATCAATACATTATAGTGCAAAAACCAATACATTATAATAAAAAACCAATACATCATATTACAATAACATTACAGTACAAAAATCAATACATCATAGCACGGGTAAGAGATTTATGAAAAACTAATACTTTACATTACAAAAAATAATACATCATAGTACAAAAACTAATACATTATATTATCGGGTCAGATGGCCTAACGGGTCATGACCTGTTAATCTGGCCTAACACAAGTGTTATTCCATTATTATAAGGGAAAATTCCCATTTCACACACTTTTGAGCCAATGAAATCCCATACAATCCACTCAAATCTTTTATTCCTATTAAGGTCATATTAATCCCATTAAATCATAAATTTCCATTTAAAATGTCAATTACACCCTAATCTAATACATATGGAATCTTTTTATGCATGGTAATAGCAATAATCCTACTTTCTAAATTTTTTAGTATAATTTATTTTCTCCTTACACACTTGATCAATTTATAGCCTATAATTAATTACCTTTGAACAACATCTTTTATTAAAGGAAATATTAGTCAATAATTAAGGGAGTAGAATTAGATACTACAAAATAGGCAATTAGTGCAATATCCTTAAATTAACTATTTCTTTTAAGGTTAGATGTAGTATGTAATTCAATATTCTTATAATACAATGCATAAATGAGACAAAGTAATATGGATTCATATGGAATTTCATACTAGCTGAATTAGTAATTTGTAATTAATATTAGTCGTGGTTAATGAGAAATGGGAATATGAACTCATATTAAATTTCATACTACAAATAAAACATGAAATAAAAAATGAATTTAAATTCACATAATATTTGTCTTTCAGGAACATTTGAACAGTTAGTAGTCTGAAATTAAATAATTACTCAAAAAATAAACTATTTGTTAACTATTAGTACAAAATTAATATTATATGCAATATATAATTCAATATGAAATCAACGTATACAATGTCTAAATGAAATAGTTCAGTATAGATTTATAAGGAGTTTAAAATAGTTTAAAATACTATATGAATACAACGAATACTATATGAATTACTAGTTTGGAATTAATATTAGTTTTATTTAATGAGGAAGGGGAATGTGAATTTAATATAATAGTTTAAAATTTCAATCTAAACACACAAAAATATTATTAACTAATTGTATTAATTATAGACCAAAATAGGGGGGAAGATAATTAGCGTTGATTTAGAGATTTTGTTTATTGTTTTCATAATTAATGGGGGGTAATTTAGTATTAGTAATAGTTATTAGGAAGTTGTTTATTAACTAGGATAAATGGATTATTTATTTCTCATTTTGGTGTATATAAGAATTGTCCCTTATTATAACACACCTCAAAATCGACAAACTCGAAACCCGCTAAAACACTCTATGGTTCTTCCCTTCTCTCTCTCATCTGAACCCTAATCAAAAAGTCACATATTCCCAAAATTTAGTCGATGTTTTAGATAGATTTCTAAAGAGTTTTTTGAATTGGGGAATCATGTTTATCTAATATCAGTCAGATTTGATGGTTCGTTGTTCTTGATGTGACCAAAAACATTTGTGCCTCAAGAATAGTGGGTACTGACCTTATACGTGTGATCATCAACCTGAATAATCTTCGAATAATCGTGAAGCGACTTAATTGATCTCCAAAAGACTCCTGGCGAACTGTTAGATCCTACAAAACAAAACCCAGCTAAGGCGAAAGATAGCCCCGGCATAGGCCCTCTGATGCCTAAGTTAGATAGGGCTTAGAAGATAGGCGAGAGCCTTTAAAGTGAGAGAGATCTCAAAGATGTATGATGCAAAGAATCAATTCAGAGAGAAAGAATGAAGCCTGGGTCCTCTTTATATAGACAAGAGAAGTCTTCCCAATCTAGGGTTTCTCTCTCCTACCATAAATAACACTACCGACTCAGAATTAGGATTCCTCCTATATGTTAAATTCCAATAATTGATAGAACTCTTGTTGAATTACTCTCTTAGTCGTGGCCCAATAAGCCTGTTCATAGGATTCAGTTCTCTAGGGCCTTATTGAATAGCATGCGTTAGCCCATCAAGGGCCCAGAATCAGGAAGCCCAACCTCAATGTCGAGCTACCACTCAGCGCCGAGCTAGTATAATAATACTTATATCAAAAGAGGCCACCACCTCACATAAGAGATCGCCACTCCTATGCAATAGGTCGCTAGCTTCCAAAATAGCTCGCCCAGCTCCCAGAAGGATTGCTCATTCTAAGAAATGAGGTCACTTATCGAGATTACTTACTAAAACCCTCATAAATACATGCATGTTGGCGACATCGATATTTGATGTCGTATCAGCTAGTCCCCCACATTCTGGTTGGTTGAGGTAAGAAACTAAGTAGAATGTAATCGTGAGTTAAACCCAAAGTCAATCCAGCGTGCTACTTGGTAAAGCGTGAAACCATCAACCATCACTTCTCACTTAATAACATTAAATGCGCCTCTGCACCATGTCGAACATGTGTCGCCAGCTCGTTACCTCGTAATATATATAATCCTATGGACCCGAAAATGAAAGACCCATAATAAACCCTACCAACTTTCTTGCCTTTCGAAAACCATTTGTGTCCTTTCAGCTTTTGCGCTGCCTAATACAAAACACTCATTATTCTTCATTTATCCTCATTTACACAAACACAAAGCAAAATATACCATTTTTCCCTGCAAAAATATTCTTCAAACTTCTGCAAGAATCACGAAGCACCGTCAATCCGCACAAACGTCACCAGTCAAAACGATGAGTAATCCCCCTCATCCTTTATTCTGATAATAATTATCCTAAATTTCGCTCTTAATTTCTGTGTTGCTGAGTGTGATTTTCTATCTTTTCCCCTACCCATTAATTGATTCGTGATGAACATAGACCCCCCTGACTCCAACTCTCCGAACCCTAACCTCACAAACCCACACGTATCCTATGATACTAAATCATTAGGGGTTCTATTAAAATGACGTAGCAAGAAAAGAAACATACCCAAACGTCCACCTACTCTTGCTGACGAACTGGAGGGAAACATCCCATGTTCTCAACTGGAGGCTCAAACCTGAGCCATGACTGAAAACATACCCAAAGGCATTCCCATAATCCAACCAAAAATACCTTCCTCTCAAAAACCTGATTTCTTTTCCTCACTCGGTAACCGTAGTGCCATCCTCAGCTCATGCCGACCTATCCATATTTCCGTGAGGTACTAAAATAACTACGCAAAACTGTTGGGTGCTTCCAAACTAAAGTAACCTTAAAGAATTTATAGAAGCTCTTAACCTTCCTAAAACCATCTAAATAGCTTACCCCAACATTCTTCAAATTAACCCATCAAACCCCCCTTTGAATCACATAACCCTCTTTGAGGAACAATTAAGAGCGGGCTTCAGATTCCCTGTATATCCTTTCTTAATAGCCATGTCTGCAAAGTACAGGGTCGCACTCTTAGAGATGACTCCTAACACCATCAGATTATTAGTTGGATACATAATTCTTTGTAATTACTATAGAGCAGAACCTAACGTAGGTTCTTTCTAATTTTGCTTTCGAATAAAGAACCAAAAAGGTTCCTTCTACCTCACCTCATGCCATAAAAATGTTTCTTGGTAAATCCCTCATCGAGAGTCCATGAGTGGAAAGTTAACTTCTTCTTTCATTACACTCCTGAAACCTGGCCCTTTTTCAAAGAGTGGAAAGATTCAACTTCCGAACAAGACTTAATTCCCACCATAATAGACTAGCCTGTACTTTTTCAATAATATTCCGATCTTCTTGACACCTGGAGTGTAAAACCTTATAATGTGATGAGGATCACCGATTCGGAAGCTGTTTTAAGATTTGTAGGTCTTAGCTCGCGACCTACGCTTTTGAGCAGATTTGAATTTGGTAGGTTCCTTTTTTTTATATGTGTAGGAAATAAATTATGCACAGAGAATTAGGAGAATGGTGATCGACTATTTCGAGAGGACGAGCCTTCCGAGCATAAGAGAAGAAGAGCGGAAGAGGATTCTGCATTTCATCATGGTCGGAGGTAAGCCCACTGGGGTCGAGTTTGCAGCCGAGCGTCACGATTTCATGAATGAGGATGTAGACAAACTTTATCCTAAACTCAAGTAGGGTGTCAAAATCACTCTTCTTGAGGTTAGTGATCACATTTTGAACATGCAAATATTTTAAAAAGTGTTTTCATTTATTTGCTTGTTTTGTTCTTATTCATATTCATTTTGAATTAAATTGTGTTTCTTGCATTTTATTTGAAGGTCTAACAAAAGGATTACAACTTTTACTGAGGAGAAATTCGCCGAGAGGGTATAGACTTCAAAGTTGGTTCACAATGAATCGAACTTTTTCGCGTTTAAAATAATAAAAAGCTTGTCCGCAAGAGAACAGATCTATTGTAGGCGATAAGCTGACTCGAGTCGAATCACAAGGAAGACTAATCGGAAACTATTTCGGTGTTCGATTTTACGTACGTAGAAACAAAAATAAAAACTAGACTAAAATAAACTAAACACACGATCGAATTGAGTTTTGAGGTTTTCTAACATCTACGAGCAATAAAATTAAAATCTTTAAAACGATTAATAAAAGCGAGGGTCTAGTGTGCCAGAATCGTCTCCACAATCGGGGTTGTCAATCCCGATGGTTCTAAACGACCCAAAGCACACTAGAACAATAAATCTAGCTAACAAGCATGATCATAATCAAATCATAAATTCAACGCAAGCATGATCACAATCGATAATAAAAGAAATACAAAACTAAATTAACATAATCATTCATCTAATCTTACGAGAACTAACAACTAACTACTAAAGCAATAAAAATAAATTAACAACTAGGAAAAACGATAAAAGGAAAATGACTAAATTAACGAAACTTAAAGTGCATAATAACATCAAAGCAAAGGTCATTGAAGCCAAATACACAAAGCAAATAAAAGGTGCAGAAAAACCTA
>BMAC01000699.1:323588-336629 GCA_014905375.1 Phtheirospermum japonicum | reverse complement strand
GCATAATAACATCAAAGCAAAGGTCATTGAAGCCAAATACACAAAGCAAATAAAAGGTGCAGAAAAACCTATAATCTATAGAAAGCATCAGCAATACAATGATCTTCAGCGACGAGAAACGACCTTGAACATCGGACGGCATGGAAATGATGAACTACGAATTATTAAATGCTAATCTTGATCGAATGGAAGGGTTGCATGAACTGAGGGTTCTATCATTGTTCTGGACCTTTCCCCCTCGTCCCAGCACTTTTAAAACGAAGAAACCACCGGATTTGTATAGAATTTCAAAAATAATCGCTCAAACTGCCGGAGCGTCGATGGTGCGTCGACGGTGCATCAGTCGACGCGAGCCAGGCTACACGCGTCGACAGGCAGTGCGTCGACTGACGGGCCTAGGATTGACGCTTCAGAACCTTTGCGTCGACGATGCATCGACGGTGCGTCAGTAGACGCGAGCCAGGTTGCACGCGTCGGCAGGCAGTGCGTCGACTGACGGGCCTAGGATCGACGCTTCAGAATATTTGCGTCGACGGTGCATCAGTCGACGCGGGCATAGCATCGACAGTGCGTCAGTCGACGCACCTGCATGTCTTCGGCTCGTCGCTCGTCCCGTTTTCCTCGTTTTGAGCTGAGATATTAACATTAAACAAAATTAGATTATTTCAAACAAAATAAAGTAAAAACATTGAACACCATAAGAAACGAAAAACATAAAAAAGGAAGAAAAATGATAAAAAGATAAACTTAAAACACATAAAAGCACACAACATACGATGCAAAAACACACGAAAATCACATACAAATATGTACAAATCACACAACAATCTACAAGAGTTTGCCAAGTGTTGGTTATTGATTGATTTCATTATGTTTCCTTTTCATTTTTATTTCCTTATTTAAATCTTTCCTTTTTTTTTATTGCTCTTCATCATCACGCTATTTATGTTTTTTTATTAAGTTATTTATTTTTAAGAAAGCCCAACCTTAAAAGATTTTCCAAGTGTAGGTTGTTGATTGGCTTCAGTTTTTTTTTCCTTTTCCTTTTTCTTTTTCTTTCCTTATTTAAATCTTTCCTTTATTTTGTCGCATGTTATCATCACGCTACTTGTGTTTTTTTCAAAGTTATTTGTATTTAAAAAAGCCTAACCAGAGTTCAAAATATGTGTCATATTTTTATTAGTTCTTATTTTTCTATTTTTTTCAATTTATTTATTTACCAACCCAACATCACCACTTCAGATTTTATTTAAAAGAGTTCTCTCTCTCTCTCTCTCTTTTCCCCCAGTTTTGCAGCACAAATTCTTGTTGAAAATTCTTCTTCTCTCTTTTCCTATTTCCTATGTTGATGTATAATTAGGGTTTATTTTTTACAATAAGATTAAATATCAAGTTTGATAGGGGTAGAATTGTTTAACGCGCCTTCAGGTTTTATTTTTCATATTATATTTTTCTAATTATTTCTTTTGTTCTCTTACCAACATAAATTTATGTTTTCCCTAGAAGTGTAGAGAACCCCCTCAGGATTTGAAGGGATTGAATTGTTTGACGCTTTAATGGTAAGTTTTTTTAATCATCTTTTTCTTCTTGATCTCTCTATTTATGTCTTCTATACACAATATGTATACCATAAGACTATAAACCAATGTGAAATAAAGTTATGAAACCCCAATACTATGTGAACATTAGGTTGCACCATTTTTGTATTTGTCTCTTCTCAAAATCTTAGGCACAACATTGTGAATATCAAATTTCTTTATTTGGTTATTGTTCTATCTGTATATATACATATATATATATATATATATATATATATATATATATATATATATATATATATATATATATATATTATCTAATACTATTTATTTTTATATGAAGGAAAAAGTATGTCATGTATATTTATAGTAAAAATATTAATCCAATAAAATATCAAAAACAAAATAACCCGCAGCGAGCGCGAGTCAATATATTGTATTCACTAAAGAGAGAGACATGGGACAAAATGTGTCTATACCGTATGGTATGGTCGTGTGGTCGACTGGGACTGGGACTCATCCCGTTTCATGAAGTAGCATGGACATGTTTGTTTTCTTTCCTTTTTTTTTTTGGAATAATCTATTTGCTATTGCATTATTTTACTAAATACTTAGTATCTAAGTTTGGATTGTTTGAGTACAGACAAACATACGAGTGCTAGCAACCGACAAATGGCTGGTATGGAAGGATGCGATAACATCTATGCTCTAGGAGATTGTGCCACGATAAATCAACATAAAGGCATGGTATTTTTTGGTTTTTAATTTTAATTTTTTTAATAATCCAATATTTTGTTAGTTGATCATAGTAATTTGGTTCCTTAATTTTATTTTTTATATGTTACGAAGAGAACATTTCATCCATTTCCAGTAAGGCAGACAAGAAAAACATGGGTCGCCTCTAGGTCGAAGATTTAAGGAGGTGATCAAAGACATTTGCGAAAGCTATTCGCAAGTGGAAATTCATCTGAAGAGGAAGCAGCTAAAGAGTTTCTATCAACTCCAAAAGAAATCTAACCGAGGAGATGAGAAACATCAAATAGCAAATGAATACCCTATTGAGAAACAACAAAATCAAACATCAAACATCAAACAACAAATGAATAAACAACAACATCATATACTAAGGTAAATAAATTATTTTACAAAAGTTATATATAGATTTGTTACATTCATCATCACATTGGCCAACATATTTTTCCAAAATCCGGATGCAGATGTTTCCCCAAAACTGACACCACCCCGAACCAAACTGAAAGTAACCTATCGCCCCGCCTGTCACCTGACGGGAGTCCCACCATCCAAAACTGATCGCTGCTAGAACCACCACCATCACCTCAGACCCAAAACCATTATCTTCAAATCTCTCTCTCTCTCTCTCTCTCTCTATATATATATATATATATATATATATATACATACACTTATATATAGGTTCAAATGAGAACCATGTTCATATATGTGAACCGAGGGTCAAATATGGGCTTTAGATCTAATTAAATGGATAGATCAAATTTTTTGTGTATTTTCTTATTTAATTAAAAGCATTAGGATTGTATAATAAAAGCACCACTGATGGATATAACTGAAAATATTAATAAAGCACTGTGATTGTATAATAAAAGCACTAGTTCCCATATAATGACATGGTTCCATTTGAACTCACCCATATATATATATGATTAGGTTCAAATGAGAATAAATGTTCTTATATGTGAACCCAGGGTCATTATAGGGCTTAGATCTAATTGAATGGATTGATCATATTTATTATGTATTTCCTATTTGATTAAAAGTATTAGGATTGTATAATAAAAGCACTGCTGTCATATAATAAAAACACTAGTTCACAGTTCGCATATACACATGGTTCTTATTATTTGAACCCACTCATATATATATATATATATATATATATATATATATATATATATGAGATTAGGTTCAGATTAGAACCATGCCCTTATTTGTGAAATTAAGGTTAATCTTGGACTTTAGATCTAATTAAATGGATAGATCAGATTTTCTATATATTTCCATATTAGATTAAAAAAACATTAAGATTATATAATAAAAGCAATGCTGGTGTATATAACTGTAATATTAACAAAGCACTGTGATTGTATAATAAAAGCACTGCTAGTATATAATAAAAGCACCTAGTTCATAGGTTCGCAAATAAGGGAGGGTTCTCATTTGAATCCATCCACAAAGAATACGTGATGTGCACCTAGTTCAAAGAGTTTGCCATATCACGTACTTTTTGTGTAAAGTTGACCAAAATAATTGATAAAAATGAGATTTTTCATGAAAAGAAGCTACAAGATGAAATATAACAATCCTAGTCAGCTAAAAGAATTAGGGCAACACTCTTGTTAGGCCGGACTAACGAATTATCCGTTAGGCCGGACTAACGGATTATCCGTTAGGCCAAAATTTCATATCAATACATCATAGTGCGAAAACCAATACATCGTAATACAAAAATATTACAGTACAAAAACCAATACATCATAGCACGAGTCAGAGATTTATGAAAAACTAATACTTTACAGTACAAAAAAAAATATATCACAGTACAAAAACTAATACATTATAGTATCGGGTCAGATGGCCTAACGGGTCATGACCCGTTAATCTGGCTTAACACAAGTGTTTGCCAAAGAATTACAAAAAAGGGAATAATCCTCTCTACCACCAAATGCGCAAGTCATGCACTGTATACGTTTGGGCTCATTAATGGAGAGTGTCTTTATGCATGCGGGAGCACATGTACAACTAGGAGCGAGTTTTGTTATACAGGAGTACATGCACCCTCATCTTTTTTTATCTATACTCTGATACTCACCCTCAAAATGGGAACCATAATAATCAAAACGCCAGTCTTGGACAATACAAACTTTAATTATTACGCACAAATGACCTTATTAAATATATCAGAAAACTAGAACTTTGTGTTGATATAGATAGGTTTGATTATCCCAGCCAGTGCTTTCGCCCTCACAAAAAGGACAATCTGTTTCTATATATTCAGTTCTCTCATGCAAAATAGGATTCTTGGTCAGGTGAATTACAGCTTGATTATCACAAAATAAGATTTTAGCCTAATCCTTTCTACCTACAAGTCCTTCATTAAGCTTCTAAACCACATGATCTCACAACTTTTATGAGATAGTGCTCTATCCTCAACTGCTGCTGCAGATGATCTTGATACAACACTTTGTTTCTTATATTTCTGTTTCGACCTGAAATACGACGTCCTGAAGAACTCCCTGGAAACCGGAATGTCTCGCCCGACCTATACACGCAACCCAGACCTGCACCACAAACAAAGGTTAGAAAGGACCACCGGTGGTTTTCCGGTGGAAACCTCTCTGATGCTTAAGTTAGTAAGCGTTGAGGTGTTTTCCAGAAAGAAAAGTAAGAATGCCCCCAAGAATGACTTACCTCTCAACTTCGAAGCTGAGATATTTATAGATTTTCTTAGTGGGGACCCCAGCCGGGATCCTAGGAGCACACCCCGCGAATCACGGGCCATTATGCAACCAATTCTGACAAGTGGTCCCACTTGTCTCCTTATCGAGAGTCAGGAAAACAGGTCTTCCTCTTTTCTTTTCTGGTAGAGCGCTCCTTCAGCTCAGGAAAAAGGGAGAGCTGTTCCCATCTTTCCCGGTATCCTATTTTCCCAACAGGTCTGGCCAGATCTTTACTCGAGCAAAGCCGCTCTTGTTTCTCTTCGTACTACTCCAGATCTTCCGAATCAGATCTACCCCAAATTAGGTCTGATCAACTTATTGTCCCATCAACTCCTCCCCCCTACAGGTATTTGGGGCAGAACTGATGTATTCCAGAGGTGTTCGTCAGAAATAAGGACCCACAGGTCTATTATCCGTGCTTTGCACGGACCCCAAGAAATCCTCTTCAAAACCTAATTACATGAGCTAATGGTGCCGGTTCATTTCCCCAAAGCCTTTATCTTTATGCCTAGTGCTGCCACGTTAGCCCTACTCTAGGGCGGTTAGCGTTCCAGCTCGCCGCCTAGGGTACTGTTCAACTGCCCATCATTAAATGCGAGAATCTTTTCAAATCCCGCTTTTATCGGTTCCTGCTTTTCGAATTCTATCTTATTTCTTTTTATTCCCGCCGAACCTTTCTTAATCTCCCAAGCCTTCCCTTCTCTTTCGGAATTTCTGGTGATCCTCTCCAATTCAAATTTCTCAGTTTAACTTTTTCGGCAATCCTTTTACAGGCCAGGTACCTTTCTTAGCCCCTGATCTTATTTTAATTTCTTTAAAATGGCGTCGTCTTCTAGTGTTTCTCCTCATAATGTCTCCTCACCGCCGGCTACTCCCACGGCGGCGATGCTAACCTTCCCCTCTTCTAACTGGCTCACCCATGGGGGACTCCGATTCTCTATCTATCTCTTCCTCAGCGGCCGCGGCGGTGGCTGCCCTTTCCTCCTCCTCCGGCGGCCTGGAATACCCTCCGGCCGCCGCCGATCATCCCAAAATTACCTCTATTCTAAGTAAAAGGACAGTAGAAGAAATTCGTCACAAACATAAAATCTCCGATCCCTTCGACGCTTATTGCCCTCCGACACGTATATTGGCCTGCCAATCGCCAATTGGGTGGTTGAACTTTTATCAAGACCAGTTTCAGGCAGGCCTACATCTTCCCGTGCACCCCTTAATGCTGGATATAGCCAAAATATATCAAATTCCCATTTTCCAGTTTACCCCTAACTCCTTTCGCATCATGGTCTGTTATAGCCTGGCCATGCGTTACGCTGGTCTGGACCCCTCCGTTATCGAAACTCCCTACTTCCAATAAGGATTGGAGGAAGAAATTTTTCTTTGTTTATTGTAGTGAGGACTGGGGCTTTAGTCCTAAGCCTATCGAAGGATTACCCTCATATCCTCCGCTGCCCTCAACCAACAGGTCTTCTCGTATAAAGAAAATCATCTCTACCTTGAACGAGAATCCTCTCCATGTGACTGACCTTCTCCTTCCCTCTGTCTTAGATATTTTTAACAATAAGTCAGAAACAGCCCCTTTAACCAAAGAGATTGGTATAGTTTTTCTCCTTCCTGGTTTGTCTGGCTGGCTTATTTTCATTGTTAACCCTCTTTTTTGGTGCTTTCAGACAAGATGATGCGCGAGATGATCGAGGCAGCCCAAAGGAAAGCCAGTGAACCTCCCAAAGCTGTTGAGCAAGAGGTGGGCCCTTCTAATCCTATGCAGGACTCCCTTCCAGAAATCAGCCTTGCTCCTGCTCCACTGCCTTCGCGATCTTCCCTTGCCAGACCCTCTTCTTCCAACTCGGAGGAAGATACACTTCCTCTGTCCAAGAGGCCACGCACAACCCCCCGTGGCCGCGCTCTGATCTCCTCAGCCATTACTGCCCCTTCTGCTGGTACCCGCAGCGGTCCACCTCCGATTAATTCCATCGCCAATTGCTCGGGGGAGACTACCGTACAATACCTGCTCAGGCAAATGCTACCAGCAGACCAACCGGACTTGGAAAGAATGACGGATCACCAGCTGCTGGAGTCCTGGTGCCAGGATGAAGCCCGGGTAAGATTTTGTTCCTCGTACCCGCGTCACATAATTTGCCTCTGTGCTTAAAATTTTCCTTATTTCTCTCTTTTTTAGGCTATCTCCAAGAAGGCACTTCTAGCCACCCGTATATCTAGATCGCTGATCCAGTTTGACGTGGTTAAGGAGAATAAGGAGCTTGTCCTGAAAATGGAGTGCATCAGGACTCTTGCCAAGGAAAGAGGGGTGCAGCTAAAAAGGCAACTGGAAGAGCTAGGAGAGCTGAGAGAGAAGCTCAAGAGAGCAAGGGCTGAAACGGAGGAGATGCGCAAAGCACAGGCGAAGATGATCGAGAGTGCTCGCGCCGAGGCGAGGGACGAAGCCTTAGCTGAGGCTCGTAGCTTGGCGGACGAGTCCTTGAGCAGAGCTAAGACAGAGTGGAGGATGGAATTTCTAGGCTCCGAAGAGGGCCTAAGGTTAATTCAGTTGGCTAGGGAGGAGGCCAAGAGGGCTTTCCTAGGATCTAAAGAGCTCTATTCTTTGCTCCTTCCCGAGGCCATGAGTTATTACAACTTTGCCCTCGACGAGCAGGCCAAGTGGAGTGCAACCAATGCGGCTGACCCCAGCACTATCTTTAATCGGGCCCTTCCGCTGAAAAATTCTCCTGAGCCTGCCTCTTTCGTTTATGCCCGGGAGCAGGACCACTTGCACCTTGCGGAGGCTACAGAGTTCGCAGAGCACATCCTTTCTCTCTTCCACTCTCCTCCTCCTGCTGCATCTCATCCAGGCCAGGATCTTGCCCTAGCTATCCTTGACTCTTCTCCTTCCCCAACCTTCGCTCGTCTGGGTGAGTTGCCAGGTGGAGCGTCCCCCGGTGCCCTGGTTGAAGATGTAGTGGGACAGCTAGCCGCAGAGCTGGATGCGGAGCCGTAGCTTTCTTGCACACCTGTTGTATTTGTAGATAGACCTGATGTTTTGCCTGTGTGGCTGGTCTATCACTTTCCGATGCGTGTTTTGTACTCAGACTTAATTTTAATTTAATGTTTTTTGTCTTGTTGCGACTCTTGGATTTTTAGGGTTTCCTGATTTTCTGGGAACCCTAGTACTTTTTGATTCCTTTTTACACGCGTCCTTATTTTAAATGCGTTCATGCCCTCATTATTCGTCATCAATCAATCTGAAGAATGTCTTCCTCTCCTCTGATCGAAGAACTCAATGTGGTGAAGAGAAAAAACATCTCCTTAGTCGTAGAGAAATTCAAGCTTTCCGACCAGCTGGTCGCGCTCAAGGAGAAAGTTGGTTCTCTCTTCCAACTGCTGGAAAGGAAGCGCTAGAAGAAGCGCTTCTACAAAAGAGAGTGGGCTGAACTCCGGCAAGTTAATCGCCAACTTCAAGAAGAGAAGGCGGACCTGGCCGAAGCGGTAGGTCGCTTGACTGTCACCGCCGGTGAGGTTCCTATGCTCGCCGATCGTTCTGACAAATATCGCCGCCGCCTGCACGAAACAGAGCGTGAACTTTGGCGAGTTCGTCGGGCCCTGGCTTCGGACCGGAGGCCTTCTCACAGCTAAACATCGTAGTTTGTTTTTTTTTTTAATGTTTCCCCTGCAATCTTCTGTAATCAAAGTCGCCAACCTTTATTCTGAAAAAGGTGTAGGTAGCCGGTGCGAATTTCTCTAGTTTCTTTTTCAATATGCGCTCTGTTAATCCATCTTTAGTCGTTCAAATCATGCACAATAATGTTAACTATTAAGCATTTTTTACCTCTGAAGGGTCTGTTTTTCAATTCATCATACACTCTTGCGGACCGACAGGCCAGGTCTGTCTGTTAACATGGACCCACACTTCATGTTGGATAAAGTCAAAGACAACCGTTTTTATCCAGTTTTGGCTTAACCATCACTCAGTTTTGGCAAATTTCAGGACATCCGTCCGTAGCCAATCCTGGCTTATACTGACAATCAGGTCAGACAAATTTCAGGACATCCGTCCGTAGCCAATCCTGGCTTATACTGACCATCAGGTCAGACATATTTTTAGGACATCCGTCCGTAGCCAATCCTGGCTTATACTGACAATCAGGTCAGGCAAAATCATGGGCAGGCGCCCTTAGCCAATCCTGGCTGAAACTGACAATTAGGTCAGGCAAAATCATGGGCAGACGCCCTTAGCCAATCCTGGCTGAAACTGACAATCAAGTTAGGCAAAATCATGGGCACACGCCCTTAGCCAATACTGGCTGAAACTGACAATTAGGTCAGGCAAAATCATGGGGCAGACGCCCTTAGCCAATCCTGACTGAAACTGACAATCAGGTCAGGCAAAATCATGGGCAGACGCCCTTAGCCAATCCTGGCTAAAACTGACAATTAGGTCAGGCAAAATCATGGGCAGACGCCCTTAGCCAATACTGGCTGAAACTGACAATCAGGTCAGGCAAATTTCAGGACATCCGTCCTTAGCCAATCCAGGCTCACTAATAATCAGGTCAGGAAAATTTCAGGACATCCGTCCTTAGCCAATCCTGGCTTACCTGGGCCTTTTTTTGCGCGCCAAACTCTAATTTAGTTTCCCGCCTTTTCCAAGCCCTCTGCGCGCCAAGTCAAAGCGATTTCCCGCCTTTTCTTTTTCTATATAATGGTGCCCCTCCCCGGCTTATTTTCCTTGCATAATGGCGTCTTCATCATCTCCCACCGTCTTTTCCATTGAGAAGCATATCCGACTGCTTCATAAGAAAGGTCGTCTAAAGGAAGAAATCTCCGAATTGCAGGATCAGCTGCGAGAACGTACGAAGAAACTGGCTGAGAAGAAATCACAATTCCGTAGTGAACGACAATGCCTTCAACAAATCATCGTTGACTTGAAGAGGGAGAACGCGGAGCTGCACGTCGACTGGGATATCGCGGTGGAGGTGTCGGACCGGTTTCGTGTTCGGCTGTTGGAACACGAGGACGAGATCCAGCAGCTCCGTCAGCTTCTCGATTCTGCACCCTCATCCTAAGGCTCTATTTTCACTTTTTCATGGTTGTGATTTGTGTCCTTGTGTTTGCCAATATTCTGTGAGGATGTCTGCTTTTGTACTTCTATTGGAAGTTCTTTTAATTATTAAAAAGCGTTTTCGTCAATATTTTGAATGTGTCTCCTTGGTTTATCCCTGCCGTGAACCGTAAATTCAACCGTAAATCTATTCAACTGAACAAACATAAAGTCATTACAATTAGGTGTAAAATTTTCGTAAATTGACAATGTTCCAAGCGCGAGGGAGTGCTGTGCCATCCAGCTCTTCCAGCCTGTACGCACCACCAGGCAAGGTCTAGGTGACTCGTACTGGTCTTCGCCAAGACCCTTCCAACTTCCCCTTTGCTTGTCCTAGGTCAGACCATCGTAAGACCAGATCTCCTACTCGAAATTGCCGATTGACCATAGTTTTGTCATATGCCGTTTTTACCCTTCCTTTAATATGTTCCATTCGTAACGCAGCTTGTTCTCTTTTCTCCTCAATCAGGTCTAAAGCGTCCTGCATTAATAGCTCATTCTGTTCTTCATTAAAATTCTGGATCCGATGAGTTTTAAAGCTGACTTCTGCGGGCACTACAGCATCCATACCGTACACCAAACTAAAAAGGGTTTCACCTGTACTTTCTTTAGGATTCATACGGTATGCCCACAGTACGGAGCTCAGTTCTTCCCCCCACTTTCCTCCAGATCTGTCCAGTCGTATCTTAATTCCTTGGACTAAAATGCGGTTAGTTACTTCGACCTGACCATTCGCTTGTGGGTGGTATACAGTCGTAAAGTGTTGCTGAATGTTCATCTTGGCGCACCAAGCCTTTATCTTGGCTCCTGCAAAATGGGTCCCATTGTCTGACACCAATATCCTTGGTATACCGAAGCGGCAGACCACATTCTTCCAAATGAAACCCATCACAGCTTCCTCTGTTATTCTAGCGATAGCCTCTGCTTCAACCCACTTGCTGAAATAGTCAATAGCCACAACCAAAAACCTTTTCTGGGCTAGGGCCATCGGGAACGGGCCGACCAAATCAATACCCCATTTAGCGAAGGGACAGGGGGAACTCATCGTCATGAGCTCTTCCGCCGGTTGGTGGATTAGTGGGGCCATTTTCTAGCACTTTTCACATTTTCTAACGAAGTCCTCAGCTTCCTTCCTTAGAGAAGGCCAGAAATAACCAGCTCTCAATACTTTACTGGCTAGAGCTCTGGCCCCCATATGGTTGCCGCAACAACCTTCGTGTATCTCTTTTAACACCAGACCTCCATCTGTTTGTGCTAAGCACCTTAAAAGAGGTTGACCAAACCCTCTCCTGAATAATTCTCCCTTGATCAGGCAAAATCTAGCAGACCTGCTCCGTATTTTCGCCGCTTCTCTCTTTTCCTCCGGCAAGACCTTCTGTTCGAGGTATCTTTTTATGGGGAACGCCAATCTTCCTCCTCAGCAACCGTACAGATCTGCTCGACTCCGAACTCCCTTTCTGCTTTCAACAAGGTGATCGTTCGTTCATAACAATCCGTGGCTGAACTTGCTATCTTTGCTAAGAAGTCCGCACGGCCATTTTCCTCTCTGGGAATCTGAGTAACAGTTAATTCTTTCATACCTTTGGCTAGCTCTCTGAGTCTTGCTAGGTACTTCTGCATGTTTTCCTCTCTTGTTTCAAAGTCCCCACTAATTTGCTTGCAGACAAGCTGCGAGTCTACCTTGGCGCTTAATCGTTCCGCTCCTAGGTCTTTCTCCATTTGAATCCCTCTCAAAAGGGCCTCATACTCGGCGACATTGTTAGAAAACGTGAGATCTAATCGGACAGCGAACTCTGCAGATACGCCCGCTGGGTCTATCAAGACAATTCCACCCCCACAACCCTGATTACATACTGAACCGTCAGTGAAAACTATCCACTCTTTCAGTTCATCCAGGGGACCGGCCATTTCATGCATAAAATCAGCCAGGGCTTGAGCTTTAATTGCTGTTCTGGGTTCAAACACAATATCAAATTCGCTCAACTCTATGATCCACTTGACCAGCCTCCCTGATGCTTCTGGTTTATCCGTTATATTTTTTAATGGTAGATTGGTTCGTACAACAATTGTATGAGAAAGGAAATATGGTCGTAATTTCCTTGCAGTTCCTACCAGGGCTAGCATTGCCCTTTCCACATCCACATATCTCACTTCCACCATGTGCAAGACCTTGCTCCAAAAATATACTGGTTTCTGTATCTTACCATCTTCCCTGATTAGGACAGAGCTGACCGCTTTCTGCCCCACAGATAAATACAGTACCAAGGGCTCTCCTTGGACGGGTTTAGTGAGCAAAGTCATGCTGGCCAAATACTCTTTTAGCAATCGGAAGGCTTCCTCACACTCATCGTTCCATTGGAACCTAGCCTTCTTTCTCAAGACCTGAAAAAATGGTAAGCTTTTCTCGGCAGACCTGGACACAAACCTGCTCAAAGCATTGATTCGCCCCGCCAGACATTGCATCTCCTTTACATTTTGAGGCGCGCTCATTTCCATGATAGCCTTCACCATTTCAGGGTTAGCCTCGATACCGTTTTCCGTGACCATATAGCCCAAAAATTTGCCAGCCCTGACTCCGAACGTGAATTTGTTTGGGTTAAGCCTCATTTTGTACCTTCGCAGAGTATTGAAAGTTTCCCGTAGATCCTGCACATGTGACGTTGCTTTTATGCTCTTGACTAATATATCGTCTACATATACCTCCATATTCCGACCGAGCTGATTTTTGAACATTTTATCTACCAGTCGCTGATAGGTAGCACCTGCATTTTTGAGGCCAAAAGGCATGACCACGTAACAGTACGTTCCCTTTGGAGTTATAAAGCTAACGTGCTTCCAATCCTCTTTAGCTAATCTAATCTGATGGTATCCTTGCGAGGCGTCCATCATGCTCAAGAGCTCGCAGCCAGAAGTGGAGTCCACAAGCTGGTCAATT
>BMAC01000699.1:308441-321418 GCA_014905375.1 Phtheirospermum japonicum | reverse complement strand
GGATGCTGGGACGTCATCGCACATGACCTCCTCCGTAAATGGGGTGCCCCGCCGTGCCGGCGGTGCAACTGTACCCACCATCTTCTTCCTAAATTCACGCACCTCTTTCTGCAGGCTTTGCATCTGCTCAGCCAGGCCGGGGTTAACCTGTCTGGCAGTGTCGCCGTCAGATACGGCAAGATGCTCTTCTCTGTCTGGCTGGTGGACTCGCTCCGTACGCCGAGCGCGCAGTGGCTCCGTTTCTGCCACTGGGTTTACCCGCGCCGGCAGTGTACCGGCCGGCGGCGATGCCATTTCCGCAAATTTTTTCTCGACAGCCGCCTCCACAGCTTTACCAATCAATTCTGACAGCTGTGTTAGAAGCGACTCATTGAGAGAGACATCCCCATCCGCAGCAGGCCCCCTCAGAGGCGGTGGTGCGGAGCTCGGCGGAGCTTCTATGGCCGATCCCATTGCATCTGGTATCGATGATGATCCTGGTGCCTGTTGTGCGTGAGCATGCACGGCGGAACTCGGAGTGCCAGCCAACTCCCCTATCAAACTTCGCTTCCAACCGTCTGAAGTCATCCTCACGTCTTAGCTCGATCGGATTCCCACAGACGGCGCCAATTGTTTCGACCTGAAATACGACATCCAGAAGAACTCCCTGGAAACCGGAATGTCTCGCCCGACCTACACACGCAACCCAGACCTGCACCACAAACAAAGGTTAGAAAGGACCACCGGTGGTTTTCCGGTGGAAACCTCTCCGATGCTTAAGTTAATAAGCGTTGAGGTGTTTTCCAGAAAGAAAAGTAAGAATGCCCCTAAGAATGACTTACCTCTCAACTTCGAAGCTGAGATATTTATAGATTTTCTTAGTGGGGACCCCAGCCGGGATCCTAGGAGCACACCCCGCGAATCACGGGCCATTATGCAACCAATTCTGACAAGTGGTCCCACTTGTYTCCTTATCGAGAGTCAGGAAAATAGGTCTTCCTCTTTTCTTTTCTGGTMGAGCGCTCCTTCAGCTCAGGAAAAAGGGAGAGCTGTTCCCATCTTTCCCGGTATCCTATTTTYCCAAYAGGTCTGGCCAGATCTTTACTCGAGCAAAGCCGCTCTTGTTTCTCTTCGTACTACTCCAGATCTTCCGAATCAGATCTACCCCAAATTAGGTCTGATCAACTTATTGCCCCATCAATTTCTAACTCACGAATGAATCTCCAATGAATATGCAAAAACCAATTATGGAATTCCTAGATTCTGGACATAAAGCCCAGCCTGAATTATTATATGCTTTCAAATGAGTAGATGAACATAAAGAGAAGAAAATTCCTTGCCCTATTGTTCCTTCAAGCATCTGAGGACCCTTTGAGCTTCTTGAAAAACTGTGTCCGGACTATCTATAAATTGACTTCAACTATTGATTACACATGTGATATCTGGCCTGGTGATATTGTGGTATATTATCTTTCCAATCAATCTCCTATACATTGTCATTTCAGTCAGAAAGTCATTTTAATCATGAGATAGCTTGTGATTCTATTCTACAGGAACTGAATTAAGTTTACAACATAAAACCCCAACCTTTTAAATAACTTCCACGTTGTATTTTATTTGAAAAATATGCATGGCATCTGAATTCCTTGATATATCTATACCTAATAAATATTTCAATTGTCTTAGGTCTCTGATCTTAAACTGAGAGTGTAGATATCCCTTATTCCATAGCCCTTATATTATTGTGTTGGGAAATGTGTGCTCAAAAATATAAATCACAAAAAAAATAAATAAATATGTGGAGAATAATATATAAACACTCTTGTTTATTTCTCTTAAACACACAATTTAATAATGAACTCTCTTGTACAAAACTCATACACAACTCATGCTTAAAAATGAAGATTTACATGGCTATTTATAGGATTAAACTACATAAATGAAGGGACACAACTAATCATGTAAAGACACAAAATATGAAAGGACACACATGTACATGAATGGACACCATATCAAAAGTCACATCCATTTATTTATTCAAGCTTATATACTTTTCAAAATTTTCGTGTTTGAGGGGTTTCGTGAAAATATCCGCCACTTGGTCTTCGGATTTTACGAACTTAATTTGAACATCTTTCTTAGTAATGCATTCTCTAATGTAGTGAAATCTTGTGTCAATGTGCTTGCTACGATCGCTGAATTGTCATCGACAAATACTTCTGTTTATTCCACATCACCAATGTGAAGTTCTTTAAGAAAACTCCTTAACCACACAGCATGACAAACAATTGACGTTCGAGCAACATACTCAGCTTCACATGTCGAAAGAGTAACTACTGGCTTCTTCTTCGATGACCATGTGAATGAACATCCTCCAAAATAAAATACAAAATCACTCACGCTCTTACGATCATCGGGATCTCCAGCCCAGTCGCTATTGCAATATCCGAAGAATTTCATTTCTACAGTTTCTGGATAAAACAAACTAAAATTGATCGTACCTTTGACATACTGAAGTATTTGTTTAGCCACTTTGAAATGATACTTAGTAGGATTCTCCATGTAACGACTAATGAGACAAACTGCATATAAAATATTGGGCCTCGTGCAAGTCAAATATCGTAAACTTCCAACCAAGCTTTTTAAACAAAGTTGGGTCGACAAAATCTCCATTTATATCCTTCGAAAGTTTGGTCCCAACATTAATTGGAATATTGGTCGACACGTATTTCTCCATCTTGAATTTGTTTAAAATTCCCTTTGCATAGCCTTCTTGGGAAATAAATATCCCATCTTTCTTTTGATGCACCTCAATTCCAAGATAGTATGCCATTACGTCAATGTTTTTCATCTCGTATTCTTCAGTCATCTCTTGTTTGAATTCGTCAAACCACTTCTCATTATTTCCTGTAAAAATAAGGTCATCGACGTAAAAACACACAATCAATATATTACCTTTATCATCAACTTTCACGTAAAGAGCATGTTCATGAGGGCATTTCTTAAATCCTTTATTCATAAAAGTTTGGTCGATACGGATATACCAAGCTCTTGGAGCTTGCTTCAAACCATACAATGCTTTCTTTAACCTCAACACTTTTTCCTCATGGCCTGGTAACAAGTAACCTTCTGGTTGATAGATGTATACTTCTTCTTCAAGTACTCCATTTAAGAATGCCGACTTCACGTTCATTTGATGAATTTTCCACTTCTTTTGGGCTGGCAACGAGATACAAAAATGGATGGTTTCCAAACGAGCTACAGGGGCAAAAACTTCATTATAGTCAATTCCAGCTTTTTGTTTGTATCCTTTGACTACGAGCCTTGCCTTGTATCGTTCGTCTCTGCTTTTGAATTCTTCTTTACCTTGTAAACCCATTTTACTCCAATGGATTGTTGCCCTTTGGGAAGAGAAAAAATTTCCCAAGTTTCATTCTTCTGAATTACACTAATCTCATCATCCATGGCTTTCTTCCACTTTTGACTCTTTGACGCCTCTTCAAAGTTTATGGGCTCAGTATCATCAAACAAGTAGAACAAGTTTGGATTTTGATTAAACTCGTAAATTTCTCTCAACGATCTCGTCTTTTGAGGTCTTCCACTATTTGAACTCTCGCTTTCCGATGAAGGTTGATCACATGGGGGTTGCGTTGGAGGACTCAAGGGCTCCATCGGCTCCTCTTCTACTTCTTTCAAAATAGGCTAAAAAGGGTAAAATGTATGTTGCTCCTTATCTTGAGTACTCCAGTCCCAAGAACTCTTTTTTTCGAACACAACATCACAACTAAGCTTTCTTTTGTTCTCAATTGGATCATACAATTTATAGCCTTTCGATGCTTGATCGTAACTAACAAAAATATATTTTTGACTCTTCGAATCAAACTTGCTCCTGTTTTGATCTGGTACGTGGGCATATGCAATGCTACCAAATACTCGCAAATGTGAAATGCTTGGTTTGAAACCACTCCACTTCTCTTGTGGTGTTTATCATGAACACTTCTTGTCGAACTTCTGTTGGACAAATAAACAGCACATTCCACAGCTTCTGCCCAAAATTCTTTTGGCAAATCTTTGCTCTTCAACATGCAGCGAACCATATTCATAATTGATTGATTCTTCCTTTCCGCGACACCATTTTGTTGTGGAGAATAAGCAAACAGTAAGAGATTTTCGAATACCATTCTCTTCACAAAATTTTTGGAACTCCGTTGAAGTGAACTCGCCTCCATTATCTGACCTCATTGCCTTGATTTGATTATTACTTTGCTTTTCGACTAAAGAATTGAACCTTTTGAAGGTTGTAAACACCTCTGACTCGTTCTTCAAAAAAAAAATACCCAAGTCTTTAGACTAAAATCATCAATGAAGGTCAGAAAATACCGATTATTCCCGAGTGATGATGGTTCGATAGGTCCGCATATGTTCATATGGATTAGCTCTAGCGTTTTCTTCGATCTTGAGAGAGATTCTTTTGGAAATGAGTGTCGATATTGTTTCCCTTCAACACATCCTTGAAAAATCTGATCACGATGGTTTATCACGAGTAGTACTCTCACTAACGTTTTGGACGACATCATCCTCAATCGACCAAGATTTATGTGGCCGAGCCTCAAGTGCCACAACCAAGACTCGTCTTCAAAACACGCTTTCAAACACTTTGTCATGTCGTGCTAAATTTTCAACATGAATATCCCATCACTTGACATTTGTACCGTAGCTATCAATCTCCATTCGGAATTTCTTAGGTACAAGCTTTGGCCCTTCATGTGCACGTCATACCCTTTTTCGAGCAATTGTCCAATGCTCAAAATACTTACTTTCATCCCAGGTACATAGTAAACATTTTCGATGAATTGGTGTCCGCCACTCTTCAATCAAATGAGAATCCTCCCTTTTCCTTAGATGGTGATTTCCGACATATCACCAAATGTGATGTTTCCGACGGCAGTAGCATCAATGTCAACGAACATGTGTTTCTCCTCGCACATGTGATTACTCGCACACGAGTCGAGGTACCACGAAGTATTTTCTTTTTCGATTGACGCTTTCAATGCCAACAACGATTGGTCAGAATCTTTTTCGAAAAAATGAGCATTTTCAGAACTAGACTCATTTCGGCACTTCGAAGCATAATGCCCAAACTTGTGACAATTATAACATTCGACATCTCGCTTATCTTGATGACGATTAAATCCACCTCTTCTGCGAGCTCGTGATTGACGAGGTTCCGATTGTGACTCTTCATTCTTGTATGAGCTTTGTTCTTCTTGACATCGTTCACGTCCACGACCACGTCCTTGTCCATGACCACGACCTCTACCACGGCCTATCCCACGACCGCGATATCCAAAGTTACTAGATTTATGTTGGTCGGAATTGATCTTCATTGTTTGAAGAGATTGCTCGACTTCCTGTTCTCTCCTTCGTCTTTTTAATTTTTCTTCATGCACTTATAATTTTCCGAGCAACTCATACAATTTAAGGGTCTCGACATCATTCGACTCTTCAATGGCTATTACAATGTAGTCAAATTTCTTCACAAGAGATCGAAGTACCTTCTCAACAACTCGTTTTTCTTCTAACTTCTCTCCATTGCTTTCGAGTTGGTTAACAACCGTCACAACTTTTGAGATGTAGTCGAATACTTCTTCGGATTCTTTCATCTTCAATGACTCAAACTCTCCTCGTAGTGATTGGAGTCGAGCTTTCTTAACTTTATCAATGCCTTTGAAAGCATTGTTAAGAATATCCCACGCTTGCTTGGCAGTGGTTTCTCGTGAAATCTTCTCAAAATTATTGTCATCCATGCCGAGTTGAATGATAGAGAGAGCTCTTTATTCTTTTACCTTGGCTTTCTTTAAGGATTTTTTTCGGTTTGGCTTAAAGTTGCGGGATCTTGTGAAAAATCATATTCTCTTTCAATGGTTTCTCAAAAATCTTGTCCACCAAGATATGTCTTCATTTGAATGCTCCATCAATTGAAGTTACCTTTCGAGAGCTTCATAAATAGGAATGCTCCACTTGCGGCCATTGTCTTTGTAGAGAATCGAACCTTGCTCTTGATACTACTTTGTTGGAAAATGTGTGCTCAAAAATATAAATCGCAGCGAAAAATAAATAAATATGCGGAGAATAATATATAAACACTCTTGTTTATTTGTCTTAAACACACAATTTAATAATGAACTCTCTTGTACAAAACTCATACAAAACTCATGCTTACAAGATTTACATGGCTGTTTATAGGATTAAACTATATAAATGAAAGGACACAACTAATTATGTAAAGGCACAAAATATGAAACACTAGTGGAAAAAACACGATTAGAGGAGGCTCAAAACAACTATTGGTGGCGGTTTTAAATTGCCTCTGATCGAGGCGACACTTAAAATTAGTATCACACGAGTGGCGGTTCAAACCGCCACTTAAAAATAGGAGCGGGTGGCGCTTCTTGGTTATGAAGCGCTACCAAAAGTCTAATCCGGGTAGCGGTTCTCATTATAACCGCCACTTAAAGTCCAGACTTTTGGTAGCGCTTCATATTGAACCGTGTTTTGCATGTAATTGTTGTGTTTTTCCTCGTATTTTTAGTTAGGGTTTAGCGTTGTTTTTAGTAGTTTTGAGTCGTTTTTCGTTAGGTTTTTAGGTTATTTCTCTTGTTTTATTATTTTTCATATTTCTTGTTGATTTTATATTTAATTTGGTTAAATGGGTTCAATTGATTTGAGGTTTGGTGAAATTCTTTGGTTTATATGTTGAAAATTCCTATTTTTAAAGGTGGAAGCATTGAAAGCTAAAGTTGAAGCAAAGCCTTGCCAAGGCAAGCCAAACTCCAAGCCAAGAGAGGCTCAAAAATGCCCAAACTTTCTGGAATGCTCGCCATGGCAAGCCAAAATCGACGCCAAAGCATTGGCTCTTGCCAAAATTCGCGCCAAACTGCCCACACTGGGTGGCGCTGCCCACACTGGGTTACCCAGTGTCCGAGCAGCGCCAACAAGCTGCCGACAGCGCCTGCAAGCTGCCGAGCGTGCCCGTCCACACCGCGCCAACCTGCTCGCCAGTGCCCAGCCCGCACGCGCCCAGGCCACACCAAGCTGCCGGTCACCTGCGCCCAGGCTCGGCCATGGCCGAGCCACATCGAGCCATAACGAGCCATAATGTGCCAAAAAGCTAGACAAGGGTTTAGGAATGTGCCTCCGGGTCAAACTTGGTCAAACCCGGGAATTTCAAGCCTCTAAGGCTATTATGGCCCATTTAAACCCAATTAAATGTAATATTAATAGTAGACTTCTCTCATTTTTGTAAAACACCTCTCATTTTCTCCCAACCCAAGCATGGGTTTGGAGATTAAAAAAATCTTCTCTCTAGTTTTTAAGATCTAATTTCTCTCCCTTAGATTTTAGATTCAATTTCAAGTTTTGATATAATTTCTTTTCTAAATTTAGATTTACTTTCATGCTTGGCCTTGGGTTTGTAAGCCTAAGAAGAATCCAAATACTCTTTTGGATTGTTACTTTTGATGCTATTACATTCAAGTTTTGTTTCGTTTCTTAATTTAAGTAAATTTCCTTTCAGTTTCATGTTTTATGCTTTATCCATGCTTTGTTCTTCATTTCTATGCTTATTCTTCATGTTATGCTTTTAGACTTAGCACCTTGAATTCATGATGAAACATATGAATTGGTTATGGAATCTAGATGAGTGACACATTTAGATCGTAGATCGGGTCTTGGTTCGTCATGATTGAGTTTTTCCTATGTTTTATTTTGATTTTGATTTTCATGCATAGTTTTAGCTTAAATCTTAGATCTAGGTTTTGTTACTTGGTATTTTTCTTAAATTTTTTAACTTTCATGTTAATTTCCATTGCTCTTTACATTTATGTTTTCAATTTTTGCTAATTTTCATTATTTAGGATTTTATGCATAGTTGTACCTTGTGCATGCTTGCTTGTACTTGGTGAAACTTTGTATTTTCTTACTTATTTTCATTAATTGTTTGCATTTACATATTAAGGCATCCGAAGAGGCATCCTACCAACTTGCACTTTCATTTTTAGGATAGTTAGATATTTTATTTTCTTTACTTGCATTTTCTTTTATTTTCCAAAACTTGAAACACATTGATTTCTTAAATTGAATCGAATTCCGATAATAACGAGCCAAGAACCCGTTGATATATTTTAACACCACCAAAAACTCTTCTAACAAACCACGATTTAAAATGTAGACTTTTGGCATCGAACCGCGACTTAAAGTGTAGACTTTTGGCAGCGGTTCCGTTTTGAACCGCCACTTAAAGTGTAAATTTTTCCCCCCTGATTTCAGCACTAAAAAATTCCCAAAATTTATTATAAATCCTACAAACCAAAATATGCATAGAAAATATTCAACTAAACAAACCAAAATATTCATAGGAAACACAAATTATCCAAACAAATAACAAATGTCATGAATATCAAACACAAATAATTCAAGTAAACAATAAATATATCATTTCAACCATAACAATTCAATCTTATCAATATACTCAACAAATGCTTACAATTAAGAATTTAGAATAACGTCAATAAATATCTTGCAAACATATTCCGAATATCATCGAACTCCAACGGTGAGTAAGGGTCTTGATTCGATCTTCAATCCTTAAATTAAAAATATTGAAACAAAATATTAGATTTATTAATACTAACTAATTATGACTTGAACTTCTCACTATATAAACATTAAAAATAATAATACATAAATCAACTTACCATTCCAATATCTCGACTATTTGGGAAATTGTTGATAATATTGTACATGTACCTCATCACATAGTAACCACACTCGGTAGGCCCCGGTTGCTTGCGATACTTGAAAAAAAAATGTAAATAATAAAGATTAGTTATATTAATACATGAATCATCTAAAATTAATTTTAGAAAGATATACATGTATTACCTTCACCCTAGAAAATGTTATGCCTTTACCATTGAGTCTTTTCAACAAACACACGTAAAAAGAATTAAATAACAAAGAAAACTCATCCAAAAAAAAAGAAGTAATTTAACTAAAAAGTCAATTGTTTAATATTTCGGGTCCCGTGTGAAATCTGGATCAAACAAGTAACCTTTTTTTAGCGGTTTTACGAAGAACCGCCACCCGGATTAGACTTTTGGTAGCATCTCTTGTAATCCCTGCCAGTACAGCTTCACAATACTGCCATTATCAACACCATTTCTCGAATTCAGTTACTATTTAATAATTAATACGTGTAATATCAAGAAGATGGTGCTTATTGTAAAGTTTCAGTTAAGTTTTTTTTATACCTCCAGTTCTTGTTTAATGCCTGATATATCATTAAAAGCATGGTCTCTCTTGTAGACGCTGCGCGTGAAACCCGGCAAGTCTAAATAAATAAATACATAAACAGAACCGCAAAATCAGCTAAACCAGAAGTAGAATAAATTATGACTTAAGAATATAAATAATAAATTTTTTTATATAAAAACTAAGCAGAATCATAAATCTAAAGATCCCGCTCCCTATGGTATTTGCAAACACTAACTAGAATAAGGAATTAAACGAACCTAGAATTGGCAACCTGATTTCTTCGCACTGCATCAATTACGTAAAAAGCCAATAAAATCCCCCTTTGCATTAATTAATTTAGAACCAAAAAAAAAACACTCTAATTACCTGTACAAGGCTGTGACGTGGCTCATGCAAGCGATAATCCCATTATTCTTGAAGTTTCCAGAAATAGACGCCTCCAACGCCTCATGGTATTTTCTCGCAAGCCTCACTCTCCCACCAAAGCCTGGCCCAAGGGCTTCGAGTATGCTCTGATTATCTACCTTAACCCCATCGACGTCAGCAGATACAAGGTACGAGTGCAGATCATTGTAGAAGGTGTAGATTTGATCGAGGTCCAGTAGGCCAACTTTATTCATCATAATGCTCTTCAGAACTAAACAAACACCTATCCAATCAACCCCAGGTGACGGAATGACATTAACTATCTTCGGTCCGTACTTAGCCGTTTCGGCAACCCGGAGGTCGACCCCACCCCAGTACCCGATTATTGCATGCCAGTTGTAAACATATCTGTAAAAAAATTAGAAACAATATGTTAATATTTTTTTATGGACAAAACAAATTACTATTTTTTTAAAAAGATTTTTTACTTGAGAGAAAATTGGTCTTTGATTTCAGTAACGAATTGGCAAAGTCCTGTTTGATGGTCTTTTTGGAACTTGTGATTCTCCTTGACATGAATTAATCGATCTGCCAAACTGGAGCGGAAAAACTTAAAATGCAAATATCATTTTAGATATCGTAAAAAGGATTTTATGTTCGTTTAATTGCTTATTTGGCAGTGTCCTCAAGTTTGGCTTTTGTACTAGTCGAATTCATACCGAACGATTGCCATCCGTCCAACTCGGGAACCACCACCAAACAGACAAACTACAAATGTATACCAAGAAATCCAGCATAAAATGCAGCCATCCAGTATTCACTTGGTCTTTTGGATCCTGGTGCCAAAATCGAGCCCATAACAATATCCCCAACTTCATCTGGACTAATAAGACTGACCAACTAAACACTGACCTTAATTCAATCCGAATCAGATAATGGCCTCGACAAAACACCTTTTCCCAACAGCTGCGCGACAAATGCGATCACCAGAAGAGCCTCGATAAATGAAGCTGACGCCATATCTAATAATTCAAAAAACAAAAAAAAAATATTTAAACGACCGAATATATTACAAACCGACATGCAACTAATTAATTAGTTAATTGATTAATTACGAATGTTAATTGATTAATAAAACAAAAGAAGAAAAATAACAAGATTATTAGCTCAATGAACACCAATAAGATATAGCAGCAATTTACAAACAACGGGAGCAATTAAACATTAGAAACACTACAAAGTCTAAAACATGAGAGAAAACAGAGAAGCAAATCCAAGAAGTTTTCAATATAATCACGAGCAGGCTTAAATGAAAAAACAATCAATTCAAGTTCTTGGTTTTCTTCATAACCAATGAACCAACTGACAAACGGGTTTTTAAGAATTCTCAAATTATTCCCTCGACACAAATATACATCTCGATTAGCAGGCGTAACTCGGTAATAGAATATGTTTGCCTTAACACCATTAAACTGCCCTCCTCTTATTGGGCTTCTCTGAACTAATTCAGGAGGTGTACAATGTTCAGCTAGAAGATTTGCAGGTAAAAGAATAACCATATTCACTCCTATATAATATAAATAAACAAAAAAAAATTCATTCAACTAACCAACCCAGCAGAGAACCCAAAAGGGGAATAAATGCAGTGAACAAATATTTAACATAGAAAACCAAATTCAAAACCTACAGCTAGCATTTTGATATTCATTCAAGAACAATAATTCTAACCAAGCAAATAAGGAAAAAGAAAAAATAACAAGAATTACAGATAAAAATAAAAAGATTAAAAGCGTTTGAGATTTACATGATATTGAGAGACATATTTGTCCGATTTCTGATAAACCCTCACCCTATCTTCCCTGTTCCTAAAGGGGTGTGAAGTTGGTAAACCCAATTGAAACAAGGCAAAAGAGATTGAATTTCATTGTTGATTTCAGTGATTCTACAAACACAAATCATATCTCGTTAATTTCTTTTCGAGTTCTATACGAACAAATCCCTAATATTAGATTTCCAAAAATAAAGCTTCAAAATAGAGATTATCTTATTGCTTTCAGTAGTTCAAACTCGAATGGTTGCGAAAATCTGGTGGAACATGATAGAAAAAGACGAATGGTGCTCAAATCTAAGAAACCATTGAGCATATTGGTTATGAGGTGGAGTAGCCGTCATCTTCGTAGACAGTGTAGAGATGGAGAATATTGGGGAAGCCGGATATGAGATGTTAGCTTTTGAGGCATCGGTGTTCAGACAGATCGGAGGAAGGAGATTGGATTATATCTTGGTCAAAGGTATCAGAGTAGGGTATTCGAAGTTTGGGTTTTGTGGTCACGGTTCCTCAATTTCAAGAGCTGCCATTAATTATAAGTAGCGGTTTTACGAAGAACCGCCACCCTAAAACAACATTATTGGTAGTATTTCCTTACTAGCCGCTACTCGTGTTTTTTTATTAGAGTCGCTCCCGAAGGCAACCGCGACTTTACGATTATTGGTGGAGGTTGTTAATGAATAACTGCCACAAGTGATTTATTTATTATTTTTTTAACATAAGAGACGGTTTATATAAAAACCGCCACTTTTGTAAATTTTGTGGCTGTTCGAGTTTAAAATGCTACTTATAAGGCAACGCTAATTTGATTTTTTCCACTGGTGAAAGGACACACATGTACATGAATGGACACCATATCAAAAGTCAAATCCATTTATTTATTCAAGCTTATATACTCTTCTTCCAACATATTGCTTCGAATCAAAATGCCATCAACATAATCAATAAAGATACAAAATAATTCTGATCAGACCTTGTAAACGAAGAATATTATGCATTTGACTGTTTAAATCTAATAGTTATTAAAGCTGAAATAAACTTTTAATGCCATTATCTTGAGGTCAATTTTAAATCATAGACGGATTTATACAAGAAAGCATTATGAACATCTAGTTTGCCCAAATGCTAATAAATAAGAGATGTTAAAGCTCGAAAAAAAAAAAACCTAACAATAGTGAGCTTAGCTACAAGATTGAAAGTCTCTTGGTATCAAAACCTTACTTATGAGTGTATTCTTTTACCACTAGTCTGACCTTGTGTTTATAGATGGTTCCATCTGATTTTAGTTTTGTCTTGAATGCACATCTGCATCTAATAGCACTAGTGGAAAAAAGTTGATTGGTGGCGATTCATAAGTGGCGGTTAAAAGAGGAACCGCTGCAAAAAGTGAAATGGCAACGCTTATTAGGAAAGAAGCGCTGCTTATGAAAATTAAAAAAAAAAATCATCCTGGTGGCGGTTCTATAAAATAACCGCCACCAATAATGAA
>BMAC01000699.1:282343-307781 GCA_014905375.1 Phtheirospermum japonicum | reverse complement strand
TAAGTGAACTCTGCGATCTGATAATATAATAATGAACCATTCTTATGTTACTTTTGGCTATTACTGAATTTGAACAATATATTCTGTATTCAAATGAATAWTGTYTTCAGCTTGATATTTTGAGCAGRCACTCTTAGCAGCTAAAAAMTCTCYCGTTGTTACTTTCATTGGGACTTTTGGTGCACTCKGGTAATTTGTTTAATTTGAACATACTAAAGTTCGAATGTATTTCAAATATATATAAACAAAAATCGTGGAATGTTGTCGTGTAATGTGAACAGGATTATGACAATCATATTTGTAGCCGTTGGACGGACTTTTCACTATGTTGATAATATTCTTCCTTTCAGTTTTTTTTTTTTGTGTGTGTGGCTAATCCCATATCTTATCACACAAACTAAATTTGCAACTATTTCAGTTAATTTTATCACGTCGTTATTATAATTGTTTCGTTAATTTAGGTTAGGGGATTCTGATTTGCCAATTGATGATCTTGCTGCGGTTTGCCTCCTGGTAAAGGAACTGTTTGTTGATCCACCAGCTGCTTTTTTTTTTGGTATAATTATTATTTATTATTATGCTCACTATTTATAGAAAMTTGGGCCGATTACAGATATATTTTGGTGTTTCGTCCTTGCTCGATGCCTCCTCAAGTGATGGCCTAAAAGCGGAAGAAGAACAAAAGGAGGTATGCATTTATATGATGATTAGAGCGAAAACATAGTTGGAACTTACAAATTAATGTTTTTTTTAAATTATTATTATTATTATCTGGGCTTGCTGCAGATAATAATAATAATAGTAGTTGGAGGCTATCCAAAATGCCAAGGCCTGCTGAAGTTGATTTTTCTTCAAAGAAAGCTAGTGAGCATTTTAGTTCGTTTGGGAGATCCAAACTGTGGCCGTCGCTGGACGATGACGATGGCCAGAAAATGCTTTCGTTTTCTTCCGATGAGGTGGAGAAAAAGACAATGTTTAAAAGGAAAACAATTAGGTTGGAAAAAGAGTAGTTGTTTTGGTAATTAGAGCTATAAATGCAGAAGTTACTAGAAACTGTAGAATCCATTGTTGAGATAAGAAACCACACAGAAAGTGGCRARATTTGAGTTAATTGTAATTAATTTAGTGTTGTTTAATCCAAAAGCTTATTAATTGGATATCATTAGTTTTAAGTAATAGTGCAGGTTGTCACKATCAAATTATAATTACCACATTCTGCTTTAGTTGGTGCATGGCTCCTTTTTTCTCGTGAGTTGTGATTAGATTAACCGCACTTAGGACATAATTATTAATTTAGTCACAAAAYCAGCAACTAATCATCTGTGAGGCCAACAAYTGTAATTTGTTTTGATGTGATTAGAAGTTACTAGAAACTGTAGAATCCATTGTTTAGGAAGTTGTMTGTAKTATCCATTCGCTCTCTTCATTCTTATCAACTCTCCAAGATTTATTTAATCAATATCCAACAATTTATATTCAGCCAATAATATTGACTAAAATAGTTAATTGATTTATTTTTTTTCTTTTGCTCTCTCGAGTGAGAAAATAATTTAAAGTACATGCATGCAACAATGTTTTTGTAAYTAATCAGACTAAAGCTCACGAGTAGTTGTTTTGGTAATTAGACTAAACATTGTTTTCCAACCTAATTGATTCCTTTTAAAAAGAGTAGTTGTTTTGGTAATTAGAGCTATAAATGCAGAAAAAGAGTCAGCTTTACTGAAAGAGCAGTTGGACGAACTTAAAAAGCGACTGGATGAGGTAACTTTTGATCTTGTTTCATTTGAACTTAGTTTATGAGTTTCCAGAATACTTTAGATAATTCCGTGCTGGTGACTGATCTTCATTCACTTGTGAGGGGGTTTCTCATGCTATTAATTATTGACTTGTTGCTATCTTCAGCTCATGGCAAAAGCCTATTGGTCTGTCTTGTATTACACCAAAATGCAACATGTATTAATTTGAAAAAAATGAAAGAAAATATTGGTTTAAGTAAATGTGTAGATGTCATAAAGGTAGCCATGTTTCTGTTATTATGTGAATCAAAATACGAAGAGTTGGTCCATAGTTCCACTTAATGAATATTGTACTCATCATTAGAATAGATGTGCTTTTATTTCCCTTTTTACACATATACCTCATTATATTCTCTGTAGGTTTAATTATTTTGGAATAATGCGGTTAACTTTCTTCTGCAGTGCATGCACGAGAAGTTTGAGGTGGAGAAAAAGTTATCTGCCAAATCTCCAGAAGCTCATTCCAATGACAGAGATTTAATTGTTAGAATAGTTACAATAATCCGAGCACAAAACTGGAAAAAGAAATAGAAAAACAGAAAATAACTAATGTCGAGTCGAGATTTAATCTCTATCCGCAAGACGAAATAGCCCCGGTAGTGCCCTTCGGTTTTGGCTATTCGTCTCCAAAGATGAAACGACTTCGTCTCTGGTATTACAGCACCGTAAATACCAGAGTTCCGGCGAACTGGATAGAAAATGGTGTGAGTTACGTAAGAAATAAAAATTAGCCCCGGTAGTGCCCTTCGGTTTTAGCTATTCGTCTCCAAAGATGAAACGACTTCGTCTCTGGTATTACAGCACCGTAAATACCAGAGCTCCGGCGAACTGGATAGAAAATGGTCTGAGCTACGTAAGAAATAAAAATGCAGAAATATGTGAATGCAGTATGCTGGGAGTTCTCTGCTTTTTCAGGTTATTTCTTGTGTATGGAAAGTAAAAACGAACTGCAGCTTCTCACCCTTATATAAGGTTCAAATAAGGGGTTACAGCTGCCAATTATGACGTTCTTAAATGCGTCATAATGCCATTCAAACAGTCAGGTATAGCTAGCATGAACCTGGACTGGTTCAGCGTGCATATACATTGCTCATTTGAATTCAAATAGTTTGGAAACGTTTGACTTTTGACCTGATTGGTCAGGAGTTACAAAATTGATTCAGGTGTTAAACCCGCACGTGGCTAAAAGGTTAGCCAGGGTTGAACCAGAATCAGGACCACCCACGGACCAGCTAATTCGGACCAATTGCCCAAGACCGAGGACCGGGGTCCGGGACCGGGACTGGGCTCGGGTTTGGATCCGCTCAGCTCCGCCATCGGCTTCGCCGAAGGCGGACTGGCGAAACCAAGTCCAAGAGCCCGCGTGAGCTTCGTTTACAAAAAGTCCACACAACCCACTGGGCCCACTTGATGTCCAATTATTAATAGTTAAACACTTTTAAACTCCCTTCCACATTGGATAACTATCAATGTGGGATAAACGATAAGGCTTAAAAGCACCTATCCAACTTCCAAACACCATTTCTCACTCACCAATAAATGGAATTGAGAAATTCAAAAGGCTATAAATATCTACACGACACGTAGAACGAGCCTATACAATTCGTTAACATGAATTATCGCTGTACCAATTAATTAGAATAAATCTAATTTACAAACTTTAATTAGAATAAATCTAGTTATTAACATTAATAATGTTTAAGCAATGACATTATCTCACTTTTTGACATTCTTAGAACTTTAGGAAAATCACAAATTGGTAAAAATAAAAATAACACTTCTTTAACTATTCATGAAATCAGTAAAAGTGAGAAATAACTGGTCTAGTTGAATTCTCTTGTTAAATTTATTTATTTATTTATTAGTTTTTTCTTGCTTGTTACAAAGATGTTCAGAATAAATGGGCTTTTGAGTAAGTGTCACCTCACGGTAGTTGCTAGAATTTGGTCTATTTAACGGGGACTGACACCCTGGTAATTTCTTTTCAATGCGTGATGGACGGATTGCATACGTGGATTTTAGGAATATGGCTATTCTTAATCAGGTAATATTACATTAGCATTATGTAGCAAATCATAATTGAAATTGGCGGCAAGTTTGCCTGTATCTATTTCTGATTTGTACTTCTAATTGTTTGCTTTTTTTTTTCCCTTTAGTTTATATCTTTGGTGGGAATTTATTTCAGACACTAGTGGAAAAAAGTCGATTAGAGGCGGTGCACAAGTGACGGTTCAACGAGAACCCGCTGCAAAAGGTGCAAAGGTAGCGCTTGGTAGCAAAGAACCGTCACTTATGACCAAAAAATTAAAAAAATTCGAGTTCGGGTGGCGGTTATTGAGTTCCAACCGCCACCAATAATACTATAAGCCGTGGTTGGTTTTGAAACCGACACTAAAAAAAATAACCGGGCAGCGGTCCAAGTGGGAAGCGTCACCAATAACACACCGGGTGGCGGTTCTTGAAATAACCGCCACTTATAGAGCGCTGGGCTGCGCTTATTGGGAACCGTCGCTTCATATTAGGACGAATTGACCTGACCTTCCACACGTCCATTTCCGAATTCCAAACAAACCTCCATCCCCAAATTCCCACACCCAGTCGTGCGCACCATCACCTCACCGGCGCCGCCGAATTCCCCCACTCCCTCAATCTCCGCCACCACCTCTTCCGCATTCTCCCTTGTTGCCACCACCAGCCACCGGCGGCAAACATACTCTACCAGCGTCATCGAACTCGAGCCGCAGGCAGCGGCCGCCGCTGCCACGAAGGTTTTTCACTTTCGTGTCGTCCACGGCTTCGATCTGCACCTCCTGGAGCCGGTGTATCCTCTTATCATCAGTGGTATTAATATATTCCATGACCAAGGGTGTGAAGCTCACTCTGATGGTATATATTAGAAATTAATTTTTATGCGCATATATGATGGAACTATTGTTGTCTGTGTAATTTGAAATTGATTTCCTGTATAAATCGATTTCAGGTGATGTGATATTAGGGGCACTGCGGTTCAAAATGAGCCTTATCTCGAACCTCTTCGTGTAGACCTCCAGGTATTCGATGAATTGCCGCTTAGAAGGGTAGGAATGAACTAGCTTTAGCAAATTCAAGTTGTTTTCATTTTTTAGCTTATGCTACAATTAATCACTTTCTCAAAATTATTTGAATCCATTTCTAATTTTTAAAAAAACGAATTAGTCTTAGCAAATATTCAAACTATTGTATTCTACAAGTTCCATTCTAGATTGGCATTTTCTATATGATTAATAATGTCTATCATCATCTTTTGTTCATGGGCACAAGGAATGGGTGACGGAGGTAAATATGCTCGGTATTATCGAACATCCAAATCTAGTAAAACTTATAGGCTACTGTGCCGAAGATGATGAGAGAGGAATCCAACGTGTTCTAGTCTACGAGATCATGCCTAATTGGAGTATGCAAGACCACGTATCAAGTCAGTTTCGTGCGCTCAATGCTCAATGGCGAAATGACATAAAGTAAAACGAGAAATAGACATCAAGGTCAATTCTTATTCTCCTTTTCTCCCTTAAATTTGTTTGTTTGATATACAATTATCTCATCAGGTTTAAGTCCTTAATTTTATATATAATTGAGTTATTAGAGATCATTAATTTTTTCTGTTAGTTTTAGAAAATATAGTTTGTATTTAATTTGTAAAGGGGATTTTTTTTATATATATTATTGAGTTATCGGAGGTCTTTTACTTTCTTACTGTTAATTTTAGAAAATATAGTCTGTTTTTTTTTTTGTAATTCCGTGTGTATTAGCAATAGTTTGTGAATATTGGAAGTAGTTTGTAAATATTTGTCTCTTTGTGTTTAATGTTGGTATTACTTATTTACAATTAGTCCGTATTGTTGAATAATAATAATAATAATAATAATAATAATAATAATAATAATAATAATAATAATAATAATAATAATAAAATAAATAAATAAACAAATAATATAGTAGTATATCTTTCAAACTATATATGCAAAACATGCATCTCATCTGACGATTTACAGTGTCAGGTTCAACGTAGTTCAATCGATTGAATCAGCACTCTTTCTGACGAAATATTATTGTTTATATTGTCTCTCCTGACCTTGGAGGACGCGGCCAAGATTAGCATACTTTCTCGTCGATGGAGACACTTATGGAGCTTCACACCAACGCTAGATTTCGACGGTACATCCTTATTATGGAAAGTGGCCTCCGTAGTGAAAACGAGCAGTGTACCTTTAAGTATGTCTTTTACAGGAGCCTTAGAAAGAGCATTAGAGGAGCAAAGGGCGCAATTATGTCCGATGGGTCGATAGTGTTATAATGTCACATAAGGCATACACTGTTGAGAAATTCCGATTGTTCTTCAATCTAACTAAACTCCATCAGCAACGTATCGATGAATGGCTGAGACACGCTCTGGCTAGGAAGGTTCGGACCGATTGTTGTAGGAAAGGCCGTGAGTATTACTAGTGATATACTTTTCCCTATGAACTCTTGCGTGATGACTCGGTTGATTTTAAGTTCCTCGAGAAATTATGTACGCATTATGTAAATGTGAAGTGCGAAGCCGTTGAGTTCTTTTTACGCAACTGCCCTCACCTTGAACACTTATCGATTTGTCGATCCGGAGACCTCAAGACTTTGAAGATTATCAGACCGTTTCCGGCGTTGAAACGCGTGGAGATAATTGAGATTCGTTATGCGGGTGTTGTGTATCTGAAGTACAAAGGCAAAAAGATACGACCTTTTGTTCTCGAGAATGTTCCGTTGCTTACCGAACTTTGCATTGAGGGATCGTTAACTTATTCAATGGCGGATGTGCTTTCACTTTTCTCAAGCCTCCTTCCACAGTTGGAGTATTTAAGGATATTTAATGACATTGGTAGCTTCTCTATGGAGGTAATAAAATTGTGATGATGCCTATTGCTTTTTTTCTTTTTTTTTGTTTTCGAGAACACAATCAAGCTTGATCCCTATTTCTTTCTTTTGTCGTTTCAGGAAAGTGAATTGTTTTATTCAGGTGCAAAACTGACCAATCTTAAGGAATTGGTGGTGAAATATTGGGCTGGTTCTGAACATTCTTGGCTGCCTCTTGCAAATTTTATACGTGCGGGACCTTACTTGGACTTCTCCAAGTTGCTACATTGTAAGCTTTTTTTAATTTATTTAGTTTTGACATTTTTACAATTTCTTTCGTGAGGTATTTCAAATATATTCTGTTGCATGTAGGTCCTTGCAGAACAACCGTTTATCCGGGCAAATTCCATTAGTCATTGGCCTGATGCAAGCACTTGCAGTGTTGTGAGTACATTTCTTTTTTACTTGTTATTTTGCTTCCAATTTTTCTGCGCCTCATCAATTTGTTCTAATACAAAGATCTAAGCTACAATATGTTGAGTGGAAGAGTACCAGCAATTCTTGGAAACTTAACGTACACTGAGAAATTGTAAGCCGTAACTTTATTATTATTATTTTATTATTATGTTTCTTTTGTAAGGGACGACTAGATGAATTTGATTTATTGCGGGTATCTTCATGGTAACAAGCTGACTGAGTCCATTCCTGCTGAACTTGGAAATATGACGAAGCTACACTATCTATACGAAAATACCCTTGTGCTATCTATATGTTTAAGTATATAATGAAAGGTCATTTAACATTTGTTGTTTACATGTATCATTCTTTTTCCTTTTTTCAGGGAATTGAATGATAATTTGCTCACTGGTCATATTCCACCAGAACTTGGAAAGCTCACAGATTTGTTCGACCTGTATGTTTTTTCTTGTCAATTATTATTATTTATTTATTTGCTTTTTTTAAGTGTTTTTTTTTCCCATTTTTCTTTTCATATTTGGATTTTTGGTTCATAACATTCCTTTTATATCTCACTTTCATAAGCATTTAACAGAAATTTAAGCGACAATGATTTGACCGGATTTATACCTGCGGAGTTTGGCAACTTGAGAAGCGTTATGGAGATGTAAGAAAACTAATTAATTACATGATCAAGAAGTTGAACTATTATTGTTAATTTTTCTTTTTTGATCAAGTCTTAATTTTTCGAATCATGTTATTTGCTTGTAGAGATCTTTCAAATAACCACCTGTCGGGTCCGATCCCTCCRGAACTTGGYCAGCTTCAGAATGTTTTCKTGCTGTACGAGCTAAATATCAACTTTCTACACTAATTAATTGATGGAATAAATTTRTATTATTATTTAAAAGTTAAACTGTTTTTGCAACATTTCGTGAAACGGGAAGCTGGAAAACAACAATATATCCGGTGATGTCATGTCGCTCACCAATTGTCTCAGTCTCACAGTGCTGTAAGTTCATTAAGAATATTTATCTTTTTAAATACATTTGGAAATAATTCATAACATACGTTTTCAAAATATTTATAAAATACGTCTAATACTATTGTGATGTTACAGGAATGTATCGTACAACAATCTCGTTGGATATATCCCTACAGGGAATATTTTCTCAAGGCTTTCGCCTGACAGGTAGTATTTGTTATATATTTTCACCCATAATTTTTTCAATTATCATTTTTCTTTAGTTTCTTGGGCAATCCAGGTCTTTGTGGCTATTGGCTCAACTCATCCTGCCATGAACATCCTCCAGCCGAGCGGGGTATGTATTCGTTCCAAAAATCCTATTAAAATGAATTTTTATTTTGATAAATTCTAATTTTCACGATCTCGTATTTCATGTACATTTTTGCAGTTTCGATATCCAAAGCCGCTATACTTGGAATAGCTCTCGGCGCATTGGTCATACTTCTCATGATCTTAATCGAAATGTGTTTGCAAGATACCTTATTGACGTTCTTCTAAATTCTTAATTGTTAGTATATTGATGAGATTGAATTGTTATGGTGTGAGATGATATATATGAATGATTTTTGTTCGATATTTATGACATTTGTTGTTTGTTTGGATAATTTGTGTTTGTTATGAGTATTTTGGTTTGTTTGGTTTGTGTATTTGCTATAAAAAAAAATGATTTGCAGGAATTATAATAAATTTCTGGAATTTTGTGAAATTTTGGGGCAGAAAAAAAAAAAGTGGCGGTTCTAACAAGGACCGCTGCCAAATCTTTGTACTTTAAGCGAAGCTTTGAAACAATGAAGCGCCGCCCGCTTCGGTTATAAGCGGCGGTTCTGAATAAGAACCGCCACCCAGTTTCGGTTTTAAGCGGCGGTTTTAAGATACGAACCGCCACTCCGTTCTGTTTTTGGCGTCGGTTTCAACMGATTTTCAATAGTTTTGGTGGCGYTTCRAACTAAGAAYCGCCAYCCGRCGCCTSTTTTAAGCAGCGGTTTGAACCGTCGCCCGTTTTTTTTTACTTTAAGYRTCGSYMRTATTAGAGGCGGTTCAGAACCGCCTCTAAAAGCTATTTTGAACCGCCTCTAATCGACTTTTTTCCACTAGTGTAGTTTTGATACCAGGAGGAAAAGGAATAACAGACCAAGTACCATTTGCCTCAAGAGTTAAAAGTTCATAACTTATTGCTTCTTGCCAATGAAAATGCACTACAGACTTCTCATAGGTGACATGTTCTTTAATAAGTGTAAGGGACAGTGCGTATGCTTGGTGAGATGGTGACAGTTTATCATATGGTAGATATGCACTAAGTGGATGTGATGTGGATGTTGATGGAGATGGAGATTGAATAAGATTATATTGATACTTAGATAAGTAGGAAGGTGGGTTTTTCTGTCTATGTGAACTTCTAAGTAGTTTTGCTGCTTGTAAGAGATGAGGTGATGAAGGAGCAGAAATGTGCGAAGGTGGGGATGTCAAAGGAGAGGAGGAACCAAGAGATAATGAAGGAACTTGTTCTGGAGAGTGATGAGAGTGTAATGGTGAAGGTGTAATACCCAAAATACAGATTAAGACTAATATTATTATTATTAATTATTATATTATATTATAATTATCATTACCATAATAATTATTATTTTTAATTTATCTTCAACTTGTTAAGTTTCAATAAAAATTATTATTTATGTTGGGACACATTATTTATAAATCATCTTTTCTTTTATTTATTCAAGCCCAACAAATAAAGCTTATTTTTTCCTATATAAACATACTATTTAACACAAATGTACGTTTTCACTCTCAAAAACCTAGGGTTGGCAGACGCTAGAAGGTATCCTTCTTTTATTTTGATGAAATATGAGGTCAGCTTGAGGTCGCTTAGGTCGCTGAGGTTGAGGTCTCAACTTGGTTGAGGTCGCTTAGGTTGAGGTCGCTCAGGTCGCTGAGCGACCTTAGCTGGATGAGATCGCTGGGGTCGCAGCATGGATGAGATCGCTGAGGTCACAACATAGAGTCATATTACATATTTCTATTCCTGATTTTATAAGTAGATGAATGGCAAACTGTGTCATTTTATTAATAAGTACAAACGATGTCGTTTTAGATGCTTTTGATTTTTCTTATGTTTTCTGCGTCTATATAATGAGCGTAGCTCATTTGTAAACTTTGATTTTCCCAGATAATGAGAATTACAGATATTTTCCCCCAAGATATTTCTCCATTATCAATTTCTTCATGGTATTTAGAGCAAAATCCGATCCACAAGTGATCTCTGATTAAATTTTTTCTTAGATTCGAACTCTGTATATCAGATTTCGACTTGATTAACCATGAAAAATCCAAGGATCTTAGCTTGGCCGACTTTGATGGCGGAGACCGGTTCGAGCTCAAGGCAGAATCAAAATCAAGACAATGATCCGTTATTTCTACACGGGTCGGATCATCCAGGTATGACTCTGGTTACTCATCCATTAATTGGATCAAACTTTCTTGCATGGAAAAGATCAATGATGATTGCGTTGGGAGCTAAGAAAAAATTAGGGTTCATAAATGGATTAGTGATGATTCCAGATCTAAATAGTCCTGGTTATGATCAATGGAATAAGGTTAATTGGATGGTGATTTCATGGGTTTTAAATTCTCTATCGAAGGATATAGTAGATGCATTCATATACGCAGATTCTGCTAAAGATCTATAAGATGATACATGTCAGAGATTTGGGTAAAGTAATGGACCTATGATTTATCAGCTACAGAGAGATATATCGAACTTGAAACAAGGAAATGATACTATTGTTGGAAATGTGATGTTGGAAATACTATTGCTGACTAGGAAATGCAGACAAAATTAATGCAGTTTTTTATGGGATTAAATGAAGGTTACGATAACGTGAAAAACTAAATGTTATTAATGGATCCTCTGCCTACTGTCAAAAAGGCATATTCCATGATCCTCTCAGCTGAGAGACAGAGAGCTGTGCAGTCCAATAATGGAGATTCAGTTCACAATATGTCTATGGCTGTTAGATCGACTGGTTTTAGAAGAGGAAGTTCAGGAAAATTTCAGACAGGACAATGGAATGGGGATAAGTTGAAAGGATCTGAAAAGTTGAGTAAAGAGGAGAGAAGCAAATTGAAATGTGATCATTGTGGATGGAATGGACATGATAGGTCAGGATGTTCAAACTTCATGGGTATCCTGATTGGTTCAAAGAATTAAAAGGGAAGAAGGAGGTGACTCATGCGAATGTGGTTGGTTCTCATGAGCAACCTACTAGAAATTATGGAGCTGCAGATATATCAGCACTGGCCAGAGAGGTCGCAAAGTTGTTAAATCCGAAACCTGATAGTGGAAATTGAGGTTTAAATTTGCATGATGCAGGTTATCATGTAAACTTTGCTGTAAACATCATTGAAACTGATATGCAGTATGCTCTGAGCATGTTTTAAGATGTAAGTAAAGACACTTGGGTAATAGACACAGGATCAAGCCGACACATGTGCACCAATGTCGATCTCATGGTTGACTTGAGTGAGTTAAACAGTCCAGTTATGGTATATTTGCCAGATGGGAGCACTAAGCCAGTAATGAAGACTGGAACTGTACACATTAGTGATAAAGTGATTCTCGCTGATGTTTTGTACATTCCATCCTTCAAATATAATTTGCTTTCAGTTGCACATCTATGTAATATCTCAAAGTTGGAAATCATTTTTGATGCTGCTCAATGCATATTGCAAGACGCTAAAACTGCTGAAGTATTAGTGAAAGGGAGATTGTCAGGAAGATTATATGTTTTGAGATTTGGCACAAAAGCCTAGGAACATGCCAGTCCTAGTACTCTCTCATATGTTCCTTTTCTGAAGAGCTCCATTACTGCTGAGGTTATGCAGAAATTGAAGTCATGTGATGTTTGTTTCAAAGCTAAACAACACGGACAACCTTTCCCAACAAGTTCAATTCAAATAAAAGGAGTTTTCGACCTGATTCACATTGATATATGGGGTCCATGCAGGGAGTCTACTCTTACAGGTACCCCCTACTTTTTAACAATAGTGGATGACTACAGAAGAAATACATGGGTGACATTGATGAATAATAAGATTCAGGCCGTCAGTTTGATTAAAAACTTTGCTGCAATGGTGCATACTCAGTTTGGATTTAAAATTAAGGGGTCAGGAGTGACAATAGAACAGAATTCATCAGTCATGAATGCCATCTCTTTTTTAAAGAGAATGGAATAATACATCAAAGCAGTTGTATCTACACCCCCACAACATAATGGTATAGTGGAGAGAAAGCACATAAATTTGTTGGAGGTCGCAAGATCCTTGTTATTTCAGTCAGCTTTACCACAAAAATTTTGGAGTTATGCTGTTCTGATTGCTGCTTACATCATAAATAGGCTACCAAGTTCAGGACTGAATTGGACTACTCCTTCTGAAAGACTACATGGCAAAGTTTATGATAGGCTTAAGCCTTTTGGATGCTTAGCCTATCTAGCAAACATTCATCCTCACAAATCAAAGCTAGATAGCAGGTCGCACAAATGCATTTTCTTGGGATTTGTAACTGGAAAGAAAGGATTTCTCTTTTATGACATGAGTACTTGCACTGTCCTTGTCTCTAGGGATGTTGTCTTTCAAGAAGACATTTTCCCTTTTTAGGATAAGGCTGTTATTCCTAATTGTGACCTCTCTCCTCTGCCTGTCTATAGAGAGACACCTCCTGAAGATGTGCATGTTCACGTTTATGCACCCGCTACAGATGTAGTTGCAAATATTAGAAGAATTAAAAGAGATCATGTGCGACCTAGATGGAATGAAGATTACATTTGTCAGTCCGCAACCACACCAATTCTGCATCAGCCTATGTAGTTTGCCTATGCATTTATCACATTCCTTGACAACATTGCTACAGACAAGGAACCTGCGACCTATGAAGAGGTTTGTATGTCTCCTAATTAGGTACATGCGATGAATGAAGAACTGGAAACTCTAGAGCAGAACAATGCCTGGGTTATTACTTCTCTACCACCTGGAAATAGATTTATTGGATGTAAGTGGGTGTATAAGGTGAAAAGGAAGGCCAATGGAGAGGTAGAAAGACATAAGGCAAGGTTGGTGGCCAAAGGTTACAAACAGATCGAGGGAATAGATTTTTTTTTGATTGCTTCTCCCCTGTGGTGAAGCTGGTCACAGTCAGATTTTTGGTGGCAGTTGCAACTGTCCATAAATGGCAACTGTATCAATTGGATGTCAACAATGCATTTTTGAATGGACATCTTAGTGAAGAGGTTTACATGAAAGCTCCCCCAGGATATAGAGGGGTCAAAAAGGGTGATGCATGCAGACTAACAAAGATTTTGTGTGTCCTTAAAAAAGCTTCCAGGGAATGGAATAATGAGCTTTGCAGGAAGTTGGTTTTTCTTGGATTAGTCCAATCTAAGCTGGATCATTGTCTATTCACCCATCACTCTTATGAAGGTTTTGTAGCAATGCTGAAATATGTGGATGATATTCTTATCACTGGTTCTAATGTGACAATGATTCATTCCCTTAAGACACATTTGGATGCTGAATTTACTACTAAGGATCTTGGCTTTGCAAGATTTTTCATAGGAATGGAAATAGATAGAGGGAGTAAGGGGACCTATCTCTGTGAGAGAAAGTACATTTTGGATATTCTTGCAGACATGAGGCTAGAGGACTGTGGAACTGTACCAACTCCTCTCCCTCAAGGACTCAAGCTTACTTGTTTTGATGGTGAACCTTTGGATGATCCAGCAGAGTATAGAAGATTGATAGGCAGATTGTCGTATTTGGATTTAACCAGAGTTGATGTTACTTATGTTATTCAGCAACTCAGCCAATTTCTGAATAATCCTTTTACCTCTCATTGGCAAGCTGCTCTTCATGTTCTGAGATATCTAAAGGGCACTCCCTCTCTTGGTCTTTTCTACTCAGCAGATTCTTCATTGAAACTTGAGGCTTACTGTGATGCAGATTGGGCAGCTTGCAAAGATACATGTTATTGTGTATTACTGGGTTCCTGCTTGATTTCTTGGAAAAGTAAGAAGCAAACCACTGTATCTCGTTCTTCAGCAGAGCCAGAATATAGAGCAATGGGAGCTACCGTCTGCGAGCTACTCTGGATTTTCCCTTTAGGTCGCGACCTTGATCTGTCATCTGTTTTACCTATACCTTTGTGGTGTGATAATCAAGCGGCAATCTACATAGCCGAAAATCCTGTTTTTCATGAACGGACCAAACATTTGGAAATTAACTTTCATGTGGTTCGGGACAAGTACGAGGAGAGATTTGTTTTGCTTCGCCATGTTTCTTCTACGCATCAACTCGCTGATCTTTTGACAAAGATATTACCTTGTGGACAGTTTCTTATACTTATGCCCAAGTTGTTCATGATGGGTTTTCATCATGCTCCAACTTGATGGGGGGGGGGGGGGGGGGGATGAAATATGAGGTCATCTTCAGGTCGCTTAGGTCGCTGAGGTTGAGGTCTCAACTTGGTTGAGGTCGCTTAGGTCACTGAGGTTGAGGTCTCAGCTCGGTTGAGGTCGTTGAGCGACCTTTAGCTGGATGAGTCGCTGGGTCGCAGCATGGATGAGATCGTTGAGGTCACAGCATAGAGTCATATTACATATTTCTATTCCTGATTTTATAAGTAGATGAATGGAAAACTGTGTCGTTTTATTAATAAGTACAAACGATTGCCGTTTTAGATATTTTTGATTTCTGTTATGTATTCTGCGTCTATATAATGAGCGTAGCTCATTTGTAAACTTTGATTTTTCCCAGATAATGAGAATTACAGATATTATTCCCTAAGATATTTCTTCCATTATCAATTTCTTCATATTTTTGTTCTTTTCTCTCTCTCCATGAGCATTGATTCCATCCTAAACAATTTTCATTCTCCCCAGTTATACCATGTTATATTGAATTAACTTAATTTTATCTCTACTTCTTTCAAACCTCTTCTGTTATGAGGTCAAAAAGGGCGTCTGATGCTTTAGAAAAAAAAACATGTCCATGTACATTATTTTTTTTATAATAATATAACGTATATGTGTACATACACATAAAACTATATATATAATATATTTTATATTTATCTATATATACACACACATACATATATATTATATGTATGTATGTGTGTGTATATATAGATAAATATAAAATATATATATATATATATATATATTATATATATATATATATATATATATATATATATATATGTATATATTATGGGCTGAGAGTCATTTTTTGGCTTGTTAGGGTGATGAAACTTTTGAAGAACAAAGAATATAGGAGCGGTTGCATATCATCGCATATTCGCATTTCCGAAACACTATATCAAGGTGGGAAATCTTTCTAAAACTATTTTCTCGTCGATCATTCTATGGTATATTTACATTTAATCGATTCACATGTGGCATTTTATGTCGGCCACATAGCCTTCGGCAAAAGGGTACGTACTCCATAGCGAGATCCACATAAAAATATTCAATATGTTTTCCTTTTATTCGTTGTATATTATTCATATTGTGATTGTATGAGACACATGTTTACACTGGGCTCCTTGCTCATCCCATGTATTTAGAATCTTCAAGTTGATGGAGCGCGATGGCATATTATGAGGGGACTGGAGTTTTAATATAAACTTAATTCCGCAGTATTTAGTATCTTTCTCATTTCTATGAAAAAGAAAAAGATCGGTTGTCAATGCTTATATTTTTCTTCTATGGTATGGTGTTGTCTACACCTGTTAACTAATTTTTTTTCCAAACCATTTTGGGGAGAGACGGTTTATTGATATTATTCATCATATATTACTAGCGTAATACCCGCGTGAACACACGGATATAGAATATGTATACACATGCACATTACAATATTGAGCGTATTAAGAATAAATAAATTTAAGAAAAATAAATAATAATAATTACAAATATATTATTTAATTTACACAACGCAAGACTTCTTTATAAAGAACATTATTTACTATATTTACATATCTACCGTCTTTGTCATAATAGAGTTTTTTCAATCATTTTCTACTTTTACTATTGACATTGCAATATAAAACTGAACATTACTAAAAACTGATGACACAAACATAATTGAGTATTTATCAGTTCTATAATAAAATATCATTTTAATACTATACAAAAAAATATTGTAAATAGATAAATATTTTATTATGAGAAACAAAAACAAATAGAGAAGATTATAGACTTATTTCTAAAACAAAATTATTTGAAATTTTTTAAAAAATAAAGAAAAGGATATGTTAGATCTGATAAAATATATAACAAGTTTTATTCAAAATAAAATTATATTTTGCAAATAATAAATAAAATTGCACATATTTCAAATAAGCTGCAAATGAACAAAATTAAAAACATAGAGTATCTCCGAATGTATAATAACATATTAGAATATAATTTGAGACCCATTTAAATAATCCCAAGATTCTCAAATGTATCATGTATTTTCATCTTGTAAATAATATCAACAAATCAGATAAGGGAATATAACGGGAACAAATGCACAATGAAAAATTTGATAAGGATTATTTATTAGTATTGTTAATAGAGTTTTTTTTATATTTAATATGAAAACACCGGTCAATTATAAATTGATAAGCACCATATATCATGAACATGTAGTTAAATTGATCGGCACCCAAGAATTTACAAATCATAAAATACAATAGAAGTTTTGTAAAAATATCTACGAACATGTAGTTAAATTGATGAGCATTGTCTATCATTTAGATCAAGTAATATAAATTAAAAAAATTGGTATACAAAATTAGTAAAAAAAAATAATGTTTGTTAATAGATTTTTTTAAATATTTAATATGGTCAATTACATAATATAAATAAAAAAATTTGTCAAAAAATTATTTCAATTAAATTTTCGGAGAGAAAACACGGATGGGCGTATATCTTAATATTTTGTAAGAATATACAGGAACATTTAGTTAAATCGATCAATACCCAAAAAAATTATAATTCATAAAACACAATAGAAAACATAAATTACGATTTATAAAATACAATAGAAAAATTACAATTCATAAAATAAAATAGAAAACAACAAATAAGATAGAAGTCTATATAATAGAGTATAATAAAATCTTAAAGTTTTGTAAAAATATCTAGAAACATAGAGTTAAATTGATCGTCTATCACGCAGATCATGTAATAAATTAAAAAAGTTGGTATAAAAAATTAGTAAAAAATAATATTTGTTAATAGATTTTTTTTAATAGTTAATATGAAAACGCCGTCAATTACATAATATAAATCAAAAAATTTTGTCAAAAATGTCTAGGAACATGTAGTTAAATTGATAACATTGTCTATCGTGTCAATCATGGTATAAATAATTAGTAAAAATTAATGTTGTTAATAGATTTTTTTTAATATTTAATATGAAAACACAGGTTAATTACATAATATAAATTAAAAAGTTTTGTCAAAAATTATTTCAATTAAATTTTTAGAGAGAAAACATGGATGAGCGTATCATTAATCTAGCTTGAAATAGGGACAAAACACAGGAGAAAGAAATAGAATAACACGTGGGTGGATAGAACTGAAAAAATTAACAAATAAGCGTATCGTTGATTTGGGTAGGCAGACGAACAAAAATAGGGACAAAACACAAAATAGGAGGAAAAAATTAGCATAACACGTGGATAGAATGAAAAAAATAAAAGATAATAATCCTTATAGACACATACCATGAGAAAAAAAAGAATAGTGCACCACGTGGAAGCGTAAAATTTAAAGTGTAAGTTAAATTAGTATAATAGGGTGGATTCTTCTGTAGCCTGCATGCTAGTTGAAAAAAAACGGGGGTGGCTATAACCTTTGGGCAACACTCTTATTAGGCCGAACTAACGGATCATCCGTTAGGCCAAAATTTCATATCAATACATTATAGTGCAAAAACCAATACATTATAATAAAAAAAACAATACATCAGTACAAAAACCAATTCATCATAGCACGAGTCAGAGATTTATAAAAAACTAATACTTTAAGGTACAAAAACACATACATCACAGTACAAAAACTAATACATTATAGTATCGGGTCAGATGACCTAACGAGTCATGACCCGTTAATTTGGCTTAAGACAAGTTTTTGCCATAAACTTTTATTTGTGTTTGGACACGGTTAACCCTCTATTGTGCCATTTTCTTTTAATAAGGTTGCGACATGAACTATTTATGTGGTGAAGTGATTTCCCCACTTATTTATTTGAAGCTTATCCTCTAATTTTTAGAGCAATCAGTTAAATCTATGTGTATGTATAAAACTTTGTTGGGGACTAATATTTTAAAGGTCATTCAAATTAGAGAAAAAATTTTTTACCTCCTGAACTATGACCATTTTGACACTTTGCCTCCTAAACTTTTTTTTCGTGCAAATTACCTCCTAAACTGTACGGATTTTAGGAGGCAAAGTGTCAAAATTACCATAGTTCAGGAGGTAAAAAGAATTTTTCTCTTCAAATTAGTGTCATTTAACTTGAAGATCTTATTAGTTTTATTTTTTTAAATGTTACTACTGTTTTCATTATTATTTATTGTGTTTGAAACTGCGCATATGATCCTCTAGCTTTCAAAACTATCTTTTATTTCTCAACGTGTTATTAGTTTTTTTTTAACTATTGTTTTCATAAATTTTAGGGGTTATATTTGATAGAGTAGAGCGACCAACAAATTTTAGGTCGCATGAGTACTTACATGATCAGCGATCTGATATCAGTAGGTCACATGACTGTCGAACTGCGATCTGATATCAGTAGGTCACATGACTGCCGACCTGATAATAAGAGCCAACATGATCAGCGACCTAATAATATTAGGTCGCGTGCATACCGACCTATGAGAGGTCGCCACAAGAGCCCGTTGTGATTGTTTGGAGTTTACATTATAAGATGATGTCAGCCCTAGTATAGTACATCCAGCTGGCCTGCTACAGCTGTGATTGTACTGTAGTAATCTTAGCCTTTCATTTAAAATAGTCGTTGTCAGGCTGTAACGTGTAGATCTGAGCTACATATTTTAGGGTTGTCATAATTAGGTGTTTTGCTATAAATAGCCACACACTGCTCAGTTGAATGTAACGAATTCTTGTATTCATACATATATATACATAAACTCCTTTATGCTCATATTTACCTTTATTAGCTTGCTAAGAGCTCGCTACTTTTCCATCATGGTATCAGAGTAGGCTTAGCCTATCTCTGCTCATTAAAAAAAATGGTTGCAATAGATGACACTGCTGCAAGCCAAACCAATACCTCAGTTAATCCAAATGGTGTCTTACCTACCACCAGTTTTATACAGCCCCAAATCAAGCTTATTTCCATCAAACTCACTAATACTAATTTTCTAATTTGGAGACAGCAGACCCTGACTGCAATTAAAGGCTATGGCCTTGAGTCCTTCATCTCAAACAACCATTCACCACCTGCACAGACTATTACTGAGTCTAATACTTCTTAAATCACAGTTAATACAAAATATATCAACTGGATGAGGCAAGATCAACTGCTCGCATCTTGGCTACTTTCCTCTTTATCTGAAAACCTTCTAGTTATGATGGTCGGCAAGAACACAACTAGAGAAATCTGGAAAACCTTAGAGTCTATTTTTTCTGGTCAATCAAGAGCTAGACTTATGCAATATAAATTGCAGCTTCAAACCCTCAAAAAAGGCAACCTTTCCATGCGAGAATTCTTGGGCAAAGTCAAAGCCTCTTGTGATGCTCTTGGCACTTCTAGAGAACCTATTTATGAGCAAAATCATATCTTGCATATCCTGGGAGATCTAGGACCTGATTATAATCCTGTTGTGGTAGCTGTCATCTCCAGAGTACAGCCCTACAACCTAAACGACATCTATGTTGTGTTGCTAAGCCTTGAGTCCAGATTTGACACCTTTCTAGCTTCTATTGCCATCAACACTAATGGATCTGCACCAGTGGCCAATATAGCCACTGAATCAAAATTTTTACACCTACTTTTTATTTAAAAATTAAAAAACTCGTCCGCAAGAGAACGAAGCTATTGTAGGCGGTAAGTTGGGCTCGAGTCGAATCACAAGGAAGACTAATCGGAAGTTATTTCGGTGTTTGGTTTTACAAACGAGAAAATGAAAGAAAAGGCTAAACTAAACACGCGATCCAATTTGGTTTGGGAGTTTTTAACATCTACTGCGATGAATTAAATAAAATCAAAAGCTTTGAAACGATTAAGAAAAGCAAGGGTTCTAGCGCTAGATTCATCTCCACGATCGCTCGGAAATTTCATCGAACACCTTACCTACGAGCCAGGGTTGTCAATCCCGACTCGTCGACTCATTCCGAGAGATGGTTCTAAATGATTGTAGGCACTAGAACGATAAATTCTAGCCGAATAACATCAACATGATCAATAACATAATATCAACGCAAGCATGAACATAATCGTTATTAAAAACGAGAAATAAGCATCGGCGGAAATTAAAGAAACGATTACTCTACCAATCATGTAATTTAAAAACGACAAGTAATTTAACGAGAAATAACAACTAAACTACCTAAGCAAATAAACATAAATAAAAAACCAGAAGAACGAAACAACATCAACATTCAAAGATAGCCAAATCTAAAACATAAAACAAATTAACAAAGTGCAGAAAACTTATGATCTAGAATAACATCAGCAATCCAATAATCTTCAGCGACGAGAAACGATCTTTAAATGTCAGACGGCATAGAAATGACAGAACGATGAACTATTCAACCCCAATCTCGCATACGATCTAAAGAGGACAAGAACCAAGGTTATTCTGTGATGTGGAACCTTTACCCCCAGTTAGGACACACGTTTTCTGAAGAAAAGAACGAGTTTATATAAATTTTCACAAAAATAACCGCTAAAACTGTCGGAGCGTCGACCGACGCGAGCGGAGCGTCGGTGTTGACGCATGCTAGGCGCTCGTGTCGACCATGTAGTGCATCGACTGACACGGTCCAAGATCAACGCAACTGTAAGTTTGCGTTGACCAAGCGTCGACTGTGCGTCGACCGACGCTAGCGCTGGTTGCGGCACTTGCAGGGCTTCGGCACGGCGCTCGTCCCGTCTTCTTCGTTTTGATCTGAGATACAGAAATAAAGCAAAATTAGATTATTAACTTATAAAATAGATTATAAAAACATTAAACACGATATGAAACAAAAAACATCAAAAGGAAGAAAAACGAGAAAAAGATAAACCTAAAACACGTAAAAGCAAACAAAAGACAATGCAAAAAAACACAAAAATCACATACAAAAATGTACAAATCAACTCCCCCACAATTAGATTTTTGCTTGTCCTCAAGAAAAATCAGAACTAGACGTAGGCAAGGAAGAGCTAATTACCTGATGACCTAATTGTTAATGCATCCAAATGATTCAAGAAGTTAATGCATTAAATCGATTGAAAACTCAACTAAAAGGACGACACGATAATGTTGAGATAAGAGACTTAGACTAGCTTCCGAACACCTAAAATTAATGAGTTGACCTCCATGTACGTCGCCCATCCATTCCTCGGCCAAAGTCTATCCCTGCTCAAACCGCCAAGTTGTCACCCGACTAGCACAGTCATCTATACACCTCTTTAAAAATACAATCTAAGAAAAACAAAAATAAGAACTTAACTTGTACTAGGATTTCTCTTATTGTACTTATTTTTTTAATTCTTTTTCTTTTCTTTTTTTCTTTTTCCTTTATTTTTATTATGAGTACCTATAGAGATGAGTTACTAAACGAGCATAATATACATAAATAAAAAAACGAGAGTTCATTGACTCCAATCTTACGTTGCTAAGTGCAACTGATATCATTCCTCAATTTCGCACATGGAGTTTTAACGTCTCCAGAAATTAAAAAGAAAAATTACATAAAGTCCTATAGAGGTTAACTAAAAAAGGGGCTCGTAGAGAGTATTTGACTCGTTAGAATGAAACAAGAATAGAACAGGGGACAAAACACTTCATAGATTCTTTACACTTCATTCCCCACAATCACACTATTATTCGAACGAAAGCCTAAATATACTAACCAAAGCATCTAACCACGTCACTTCGTCAAGTTTCCAGTCAATATAAATACACACGACACAAATAGACCACAAACAAGCATACAAAAATTTATTAACCAAACCAAGGACAACCCCCCCCCCCCCACACACACACACACTTAAACAATATAATGTCCACATTGTAATACAAAAAATTAAGCTAAGTATGGTAAAAGGTAAGAGAAAGAGAGAGACGTCCCTGAAATCGCGCTTGTGGTGATGAGTCGAGCACCCAAGATAATCCAATGGGCTTTAACATTGAACTGAAACAAAAGAAACAAAACACACAAAAACAAACAAAGTTAAAAGGCTTGGGTTACCTCCTAAGAAGCGCTTGTTTAACGTCACTAGCTCGATGACGTCCACATTCGACGTCATCCCGGGTCTAAAAATGAATGACGATCGTGCCACACCTTGGTATTCTGTAAAAGCAAGAATTGGCGATGATAATCACCAAGGCGGGCACAAAAAGCACGTCCCGAGATACAGAATACTCCAACTAGCTTCGGAGGTCGGAACTGCGAGTAATTGATCACCTTGAATATATCAAAGGATAATGGGCACATGGGGTGATCCTCGATCAAAGGAAGACTTAGAAAATCTTTCGAGCACTTGAAACGTCTATCAACCAAACCATGCTCTGTCGTTCCTGTGATCACCGCCTCAACGCCCTCAAAGTCAGGAAAAGTCAAAACTGGGCTTAAAAGAGGGCAAACGGGCTCCTTCTCAACTTTCTTTTCAAACGCCTCCATCTCATGTTCGTACAAAGCTTCAGGTGGCATGGCATGAGGTTCAATAAATTCACCCGAAGGTGACTCTCCCACATAATCTTGCACAACTTCCTTGAAAAACACGGGAGAGACAATGCCGACTTCCACCCCCTTCTTCTTACCCACCAATTTCACCTCCTTGCACACCTCGTTCAAAATATCATCAATGCTGGAATCGCCATCAACAAAGGTGAAATTTTCTACATCAAAGATGGGCATCTCTTCTTGCCAAGGTTGGTCAAGCCTGTACGCCTGTTTGACAAGTTGCTCTAATTGAATCTCAAAGCGATCCATGCGTTCATCCATCTGTTGAACCCAATCCAAATCCTGGTTATATAAGATCCAGATTCCGAGAAAAAGGACATGGACAAATCTTGAGAAGTTATGGCATAAAGATCGCCGCTCGGAGTATATTCATGAGAGGTGGGTGGAGTGTAAACGTCGTAGCTCGAAGAATAGAAATCTTGAAACGGTAGAGCATATGAGTCAGCACTCGGGTAAGAATCGTCAAAACCCGGATCATAATAGCCACAAGAAGGTGCATAAGTATTCATGCTCGAATTGTAAAAATATGAAGGACATGGGCTGGAATAGTCAAAAGCCTGGGCCCATTCTCGACCGCTCGGAGCATACGGGTCATAATACGATGGAGGAACTTGACAATCGAAAGTTGGAGTGTAAATGTCATCATATGGCGAACTAACTTGATAATCCGCCATCTTCAATCAAAATAATCTCGAGTCTTCAAAAATGTGGCTACAAAGCACAACACTTAAAAAACTGAGATTAAATGCACCAGAAAGTACAAAAACAACAAAAACCAAAAATCACAAATGAACACTAACACAAAAAAACAAATAAGCACACTAACAAAGTCACTCAGAGCAAACACCAAAAATCGACGACCTTTAGCCTTCCCTGGAAACGGCACCAAATTTTGAATCGGACTTTTTACACAATTAAAAAGCTCGTCCGCAAGAGAACGAAGCTATTGTAGGTGGTAAGTTGGACTCGAGTCGAATCACAAGGAAGACTAATCAGAAATTATTTCGGTATTTGGTTTTACAAACGAGAAAATGAAAGAAAAGGCTAAACTAATCACGTGATCCAATTTGGTTTGGGAGTTTCTAACATCTACTGCGATGAATTAAATAAAATCAAAAGCTTTGAAATGATTAAGAAAAGCGAGGTGCGCTAGAGTCGTCTCCACCCTCGGGAATTTCATCGAACACCTTACCTACGAGCCAGGGTTGTCAATCCCGACTCATTGATCATGCGTCGACTCATCCCGAGAGATGGTTCTAAATGACTCTAGGCACTAGAACGATAAATTCTAGCCGAAAAACATCAACATAATCAATAGCATAATATCAACGCAAGCATGAACATAATCGGTATTAAAAACTAGAAATAAGCATCGACGGAAATTAAAGAAACGATTACTCTGCCAATCATGTAATATAAAAACGACAAGTAATCTAACGAGAAATAACAACTAAACTACTTATGCAAATAAACATAAATAAAAAATGAGAAGAACGGCACAACATCAACATTCAAAGATAGCCAAATCTAAAACATAAAACAAATTAACGAAGTGCAGAAAACTTATGATCTAGAAAAGCATCAGCGATCCAACAATCTTCATCAATGAGAAACGATCTTGAAATGTCGGACATCATAGAAACGACGGAACGATAAACTATTCAACCCGAATCTCACATACAATTGAAAGGGGACAAGACCCGAGGGTATTCTGTGATGTGGAGCCTTTCCCCTCAGTCAGGCCACACGTTTTCTGAAGAAAAGGATGGGTTTATATAGATTTTTCCGAAAATAACCGCTAAAATTGTCGGAGCATCGGCCAACGCAAGCGGAGCGTCGGCGTCGACGCGTGCCAGGCGCTCGTGTCGCCCAGGCAGTGCGTCGACCGACGCGGTCCATATCGACACAACTGCAAGTGTGCGTCGATGGTGCATCGACCGACGCGGGCGCTGGTTGCGGTGCTTGCAGGGCTTCGGCACGGCGCTCGTCCCGTCTTAAGATGAACATTTTAGAATAATTACATTTTGCCATATGGTTGAAATATTTACTTTAAGATTTTTTAGAATCTTTACTATGGATTTATGATCAATATTTTATAAAATTTCATACTCTAAATCTTAATATCTTGTCATATGATTGAAACATTTACTTTAAGTTTTTTTAGAATCTTTACTATGGATTTATGATCAATATTTTATAAAATTTCATACTCTAAATCTTAATATCTTGTCATATGGTTGAAAATTTTACTTTAAGTTTTTTTTAGAATCTTTACTATGGATTTATGATCAATATTTTATAAAATTTCATACTCTAAATCTTAATAT
>BMAC01000699.1:245790-280303 GCA_014905375.1 Phtheirospermum japonicum | reverse complement strand
TTCATATATTTAAATCACAAGTTATTTGAAATAATCTAAGTATGTAACTAAATGTTAGTTATGAATTCAATTTAAACATAACAAAATATAAAAATATGTAAGAATAAGTAATAATATTAATTAAATACGGTTACAATACGACACGAGTTGTGACTATGACATTTATTAATTTTTTAAAAGTATGTAACTAATAATTATTAACGAATTTACTCTAAACATAAAAATGTAAAATAATTTAATAATAATAATAATAATTAATTAAAAGAAATTAGACACGAGTTGACAATATGACATCTTTTTAATCTTTTTAAGTGTGTAAATAAAACTATTAACGAATATAATCTAAATATTAAAATATAAATCTATTTAATAATTATAACAATTAATAAATAGATTAAACATGTACAAGTTACGGGTTAAAAATATATTATTTGAATTTTCTATATAATATTTAAAACGATGTAATTTAATAAATATTTTTCTATTTATAATTTAAATATTAAAAATACATTCTTTAAATTTTTTATATTATATTTAAAATTCTGTAATTTATTAAATATTTTTTATATTAATAAAGAAGAAATGAATAGGCGGTCTAAATATGATCTTAATTTTCTATCTAGGTTGTCCGATTTTTATTTCATGAAGAACGAATTGGTTAATCATGATGCACTTGTTGAATTACAAGCCTTAGATAATTTAAATTCCTAATATTTAAAGTCTGTAGTTTTGTGTTCTTTCATATACCTTCTTCCTAGAAGTAGAGAATATATAACAAAGAAAAAAGGAAATCATCTCGGCTGGGTTAACATATTTTGTAACATCCATACATTCAATGCATTTTTAATTATTTATTTATTTATTTATCATCATGCATAAACGAAATATAATTTTAGTCTCAAACTCGTCGCCATAACCGAATTCCTATTTTAGTTTTAAATAATCTAAGAATTCTATTTAAACGAATTTATAGTTCGTTTTCAAATAAAATTATATTATCAACTTCTAAGAAATTATTATAATTATTTAGTAATTTATTTATTTAAATTACTTTCGAGTCGTCTATGAAATAATTCCGATTTCTAAAATTATTATAATTTATTTATATTATAGTTATTTTCTTTATATAAATTAAAATATTATTGGGTCGTTCATGGAATTATTCAATTTTAAAAATCTAAGATCGTCAATTGGATCGATTATTTTGGACGTCAAACGAGCCCAACGACAAACCGAGCCCACTAAACTTCCACCCTAACTTTCCTAAATTAAAACTATCACTGGTTTATAAACAAATTCAACACTTTTTTCAGTTTTCTTCACAACTCTCTTACACGGCCACATTAGGTAAATCACTTTGCTTTTTCTGCCTTTTTTCTCAAGAACAATGAACACATTTTTTTGTCTAAATCCTACTTCACGATTGCCGATTACCAACAAATCCATCCCTGCCACTGAAACCCAAAGGTCTCCAGGCCCAAACAACCACGACGAGCTTTCGTGATCCCGTGGCCCGACTCAAAAGTGTCGAATTGGCAGCACCATCGTAAACCCAACACCGAACCACCATCACCGCCGATCCATCACCCTCCATTTCAAATCGTCATTACACACCTCCGGCAACCACCGGCCGAATCGACACCAGTGGCCACGATCTCAACGCCGCCACCATCCGAAGCAACCGCGGTCCGACCGACCCGATCTAAATCGCCGCCCCAGCGCCTCCCATCACCGTCCCCGTCAACCACCATCGCAATCCAGTCGAAGGAGGAGAGGAGGTCCCCGCTTCCACGCTGTCGCCCACGCTGCACATTTACCGTCGCCGAGCACCGCTCGCCGACAACCGAAGGAGGAGCGTGCTGCGCCAATCCTGATGTCTGGAAAAGGAGAAGAAAGTCGCCCGGGCCCGGAGAGTTAGAGAGACGCCTGAACGCCGCCGCCCTAGTGCTGATGATTCCCCGCCGAATTTCTGGTGCCATGCCGCTGCGCCGGTTGCCGATTGCTGCTGCGCTGTTTTCTTGTTTTGGAAGAAAGAAAGAAAGGGGCACATGGGATTTAAGCCTCAAGGGCTGGGTTATCCAATTTATACCCAGCCCATTTTCCCAAATTTTGAATTTACCCCAGAAGCTTCAGCCATTTTTAATTGACCCCCGAACCTTCTGCCAACCTTCGATTGAACCCTCAGATTACCAACAAGCCGAATTTCAGCCCTCCAAGTTACATAAACCTCAATCCAGCCCCTGAAACATTTTATAAAAATACATTTCAGTCCAGTTTTATTATAATAATAATTATTATTATTATTATTATTATTACTATTATTATTATTATTACTATTTTAAAAATGAAAAATACTAATTTAAATATACTTTCTAATTGAATAGGTGACGAGCAATAAGGGGACCTAGGATTTCAACTACGTGCATTCCACTCGATTTTCCACGACATTTTTACGAGGTAGGGACCACCGACTTATATATGGTAAATTTTACATACTTAAATCTATTTGCTATGTGTATCATGAAATTCGATGTTTATAAAATATAATATAGACGTAGACCTAAAGTTGTCTGTGATCAAAAGTTGTCATCGGGTTGATCCCGACGTGCTATACCCAATGATTAAAACCAGGGGCCTTATGTGCCTATGACCTAAAGTGTCATCGGGGAAACTCGCCGCGTTTTAGCTGCAATCAACTATTTTTCGATTTTAAAATTGCGAATTCTATGGTTAATTGTGCTATATTTGAGTTGTATGATTTTGCATGGGAATGGCGGTGTAACTATTGAGTACGTTGAGCTCATCCCAAATCAAYGATATTTTTTTCARGTACCAAAGACGATATCGAGTGAATAGGAGACGRGGAATAAATAAAACTTTTGACATTGAATTTATGTTTCTAAACTTGTTTTATTGTTTTAATTAGAAGTTGAACTAGACGTAAATGCGTGTTTTTAAATTACTTTYCATTGATGGRGTTTTGGTTATWTACATTATGAATATTATTTCCCGCTGCGTAATTTTGAACCTTTTGAAAATTTTCTATTCTCTTTTGATCTTTTACATTAAAATTATGAAAATTAGACATTTATTGTGAGGCCAAGATTTCTCCATTTAATTATAAAAATATAAACCCTTTTTTGACTAAAGTGAAATCGCGGCGTTACATATTTCGCATCATTGAACCATCAAATTATCAATACGGTATCCACCAATATAGCATTTTAGTTCTAATGTTAAATTGATCGTTGTTTTTATGGCTACGATATGATTTAGCTTGCATGTCTAAAGATGGTAATTTTTTTCAATCTGGATATTTGTATTTGCTAACTATGTATTTTTATGTGTGCTTTTGTTGCGAAGACAATTGCATACGACTGTGTTTTCGAGACTGAAATGAAGGTCAAATCGTTTAAGGAAGAAAGTTGAAGCTGGATGGTGATTGGAAGTGGTTAGTCAAGGAATTTGCATCCTACTTTGGAGTTTAACTCTTTTGTTTTAGTTTAAGTTTCCAGGTCCTTGTTTTGAATGTTCAAGTACATTAATTCTAGCTGTCTGATTTGGTATGTGTTTTAGATATTTCATAGTAATATTTTGGCTAGTTGTTAGTGTTTTGGTATATGTTCTGAATGGTCGAAGAAATATTTTGGAATATTCTTATCATTCTATTGTAATGATAAATGCTTCTTTGTTTTCATTTTTATCTTTATAATATTTTTCATTACAAGAATAATGACAAATTAATGCACATATTCAGGACAATTTATGTCGTCATGAAAGTAAATAATCAAATCATGTTCACTCAATTATTACAACTTTAAGCGTCACATAAGTATTTCAAATTTGTCACTTTAATAAATTATGACAACTTGTTTCATCACATAATACTTTGAACTTGTCACTTAAACTAAATCATTTATGATGATTGGTTTGTCACCATATAAACTCATTTAATGACAATGGATTTTATCACCATATGTACCCATTAAATCATCATTGAACATATACCTTTTATGATGATAATATAATTCGTCATATATTGCTAATTTTTTCGTGACAAATATTTTCATCACCTTTAAAAGTAAATGGTGACACAATGGTTTGTCATTATAAGTATAGATGTTCAGTGACGGTCAATATTGTGTCACTATAAAACAGATCTATCGTGACGAATTACATTATATTTGGAAACTGTTTAATACATATTATGACAATATGAGCGTCGTGATAACTTAATAAAAATTGTCACTGTAGTTATGTTTGTCACGGAATGTCTTTTAAAGACAAATTAAGTGTTCTTCATTGAAAATGTTAACATATGGTGACAAAACAGATCTTTTTATGACAATTTTTCAATCACTTACGTGACGAATTCTGCGTCACCAAATAGTAGCATCTATGATGACAATTTACATCAGTGTCATCAAAACTGAACATTTAGTGACGCGATTGAAAAAATTGTCACTTTCACCAATGGTGACAGCAATACTATGACAACCGCTGTGACGCTCAACTTTCGTCACCGTTTCTCTTCAGTGACGAAGAAATAGACTTTTAGTGACGAAACGTATCGTCATCGAATATCAAATTTCTTGTAGTGACATTAAACACGATATGAAACAAAAAACATCAAAAGGAAGAAAAATGAGAAAAAGATAAACCTAAAATACGTAAAAGAAAACAAAATACAATGCAAAAATACACGAAAATCACATACAAAAATGTACAAATCAGCCACACAGAGCAACCAAAGAAACTACAACAGCTCGCTGAATATGCCACCGACCTACAATTAGAACAACTATAGAGGAAAAGGCAGGAATAACAGCTATAGAGGTAGAGGGGGAAGAGGCTACAACAACAACAACAACAGAGCTACTTGCCAAGTTTGTGGGCTGTCTAACCATACTGCAGACAAATGTTATCACAGGTTTGACTTAACATATCCTGGTCCCACTAATATGCAGCCTCATATTTAGATGCAAGCACAGACAGCTCAAACAAGCAATGGTAGCCAAGCGCGACCTCTCATTCAGCAATGTCAGCCTCTCCAGATTTTGTCAGGGACCCCTTTAGGTATGAAGACTCCGGTGCATCTAATCATGTCACCAACGAACTCTTAAATCTCAACATAGTTCAGAATTTCAAAGTCATAACAAGCTGCAAGTTGGTAATGGAACAAGTTTGTACATTTCACATATTGGCAATTCTTTACTCACAAAACCTCACTCGAAATCCTTTATCTTGAAAATTTTCTTACATGTTCCAAAAATCACCAAAAATCTCCTTAGTGTTTCTTAATTTGCTAGAGGTAATTCTGTGTTATTTGAATTTCATCTCAATTTTTGTTTTGTTAAAGATCAAGATACACACCAAGTGCTTCTCCAAGGTTCTCTTAAAAATGGCCTCTACAGATTTGATGTTCAATGTGTCAAGCCTCCTGTCCATACACAAGTGTTACCCCCTAGTGTTTCAAACTTCTCCGCTCGCTTGGTTCAAGATAATAAGTCCAACAATCTAGAGTTGTGGCATTCTAGATTAGGACATGCTGCTCATGATGTTGTAATCAAAGTTATGAAACATTGTAATGTTCCCTTTGTTGTTAATGAAAATAAGTATTCTTGTGGTTCTTCTATGCAGTCTAAAAGCCATGTCTTACCTTATATTGATTTTGATTCAGCATATACCACACCATTAGAGCTCATTCACACAGATGTTTGGGGACTATCTCCTATTACATCCTCCACTGGTTCACACTATTGTGTCTGTTTCATAGATCACTTCATCAAATTTACATGGATCTATTATTAAAAGCCAAATCCGATGTTAAATCTGTCTTCATTCATTTTAAAAACCTTCCTGAAAACCAACTTTCTTATAAAATCAAAGCCGTACAATGTGATTGGGGTGGGGGATTCAGAAACCTCACTCAAATTTTCCATGATTCTGGCATTGTGCATAAGGTTTCCTGTCCCTACACTCCGGCTCAGAATGGTCTAGCTGAACGTAGACATAAAACCATAGCAGAAATGGGACTAGCTCTAATGACTCATGCTCATATTCCAATTATATTCTAGGATGATGCTTTCAGCACTGCAGTTTACATTCTAAATAGATTACCAGTCAAGTCCATTAAATATATGTCTCCACTTCAGAAGCTACATGGTCATAAACCTAATTATAGCTCGCTTAAGACCTCTGGTTGCTTATGTTACACTACTGCAGAAACAACTTTTTACGGCGGTTCTGGAAGGCTTTTTACGGTGGTTTTGAAACCGCCGTTAAATCCACCGTCGTAGTTATTTACGGGCGGTTGTTCTTGAACCGCCGTAGAAAGTTATGCTTTTTACGGCGGTTTTCTTGAACCGCCGTAAACGATTACGACAGTGGATTCTACAACGGTTCTAGAAAAATATCTTCTAGAAAGTCTGTTTTCAGAACGGATATTACAGTGGTTTTTTAAAAAATACCTTCTAGAAAGTATATTTTCCAGAACGGATATTTAAAAATACCTTCTAGAAAGTAGTAAAAAAAAAAATAAAAGCAGGTGCACCAAATATATTTCATATTGATTCAATGAAATATGTACAAGAATTGATAGATATATCAATATGCAATCATCCATATATACACAACCATGGAAGAAAATATTCAATAATTTGCATACCTTCAAAATTAATCTAACTTAGTTTTATAAGTCTTATAATGTCTAACTTTGAATACAACTTGATGAACAGAAAATAAAAGGTTAAGTTCTATTCTCTACAGAAAAAGGAACCCGACAATTAATGATGAAATGGGATTGCTTACAATAAAGAGAACCTATTGACAATAAACTATTAAATGCTAAAATAATGAAAATATATCCGATTTAACTTGACGTCTCTGACTTTCAAGCTTAATTTTTCTCAGCTCCTTCTCTTTTCTCAAGCGTTGGTATTTTCGACGATGCTCGTCGATTTTGTTTGTGTTGGATTCAACCTGAAATGTTCCAAGCATAATCTATCAAGGTATCTCACCTTTTAAAACACTTCGATGCTGAAACCCATAATGTCAAGAAACCCAAAGATGTAAATGAAATCTGAAGTAAAATGGATAATTACAAAAACAACCCCCGAGGTTTGGAGTATTCATTAATAAAATAGCTAACTTTTGCTTCGTTAACATTTTGGCCCAACCGTTAATTCAATTGAACAGTGTTTGATGACATTATTAAATATTTACAATTACACCCCTCAATTTTTCAACAATTACAAGTAGGGACAAGAGTCACCCATAGCTGGCAGCTTTGCTGATAAATCTGCTTCGTTTTCTTTGTGGAGGGGTAGCAAAAAAACGTTGGTAAATTCAGCTAAGTCTCCTTTTCTTTTTTGTTTTAGTTTTCCATATATTTTAGAATTGGAAAAAAAATAAATAAAAAGAAAAAGAAAGAGAGAGGATGGATATGAACCGCTGATGAGACACAGATCAACAGTTGAAACAAAGCAAGACGAGGATCGGTGACATAGCAGACTCTGGATCTACGGCGGTTCTAACGGAACTGTCGTAAAATGTCTTCTCATTCACAGCGGTTCTAATGGAACCGACGTTAAATCCAGTGAAGTGAACTAATCAACGGCGGTTCTTTAGGAACTGCCGTGAATACTTGTTAATTCAAGGTGGTTCTTTAAGAACTGATATTAATTAGTTCTGAATTAACGTCAGTTCTAAGACAACCGCCGTAACAATCTCTTTCAAATATACAACATGGATTCTGGCAAAGGATTCTACGGCGGTTTTAAGAGAACCGCCGTTAAATTATGGATTTAACATCAGTTTTCTAGAAAACCGCCGTAAAAATATATTTAAGGGCGGTTTTCTAGAACCGCTGTGGATAAGACACCGTGGAATGCAGATTCTGCAGTAGTGTTATCCCGATCTTAGACCTTACAACAAACACAATCTAGAACCTAGATACCAGACACTTTGCTTGGCTACACAGCTAAACACTAAGGTTTCAAAGTTCTTTTACAAAATGACAAGGTCATAATCTCTAGAGATGTCATCTTTAACAAAAGCAAATTCCCCTTTTCCATCCACTCCAACCCAAGACCAAACCTCCTCCTTCTATCACGTGGGGCCCCCAGATTTAAATCCAGGAACTACATCCCACATTTCCTTACCCATATCCCACTCTGATGTTCACAGTCCCTCTCCTATTAGTACTTAGTCTCCTACTCATAATCAAGCACCTATACCTCCTTTTTCTTAATCTCATTCACCCTCACATCAACTTTTTTCTATCTCCTTTAACTCTGCTCACACCACAATTCCCCGATGTGTAAGTTTTCCATATATGTCCTATAGACAATCAGATTTAAAGATATTATACTTGATCAAAGTTATGATATATATTGTTATATATATGGCAATGCATTTATTGAATTATTATTTTTATTGTTTGTGATTATTCATACAAATGTTCCCATAGAGTTAATGTTGTCATTGATATGGTGAGATGTCAGTAATAAAATATTACTCTTAAAATAGCCACGACTAATGATTATCAAAATTGGGATATTGATAATATAATATATGTTGGCATGTGGTCTACATCACATTCTTAGAGAATGCAGTTAGTCTTACGACTGCGAATAATAGTTATTTGTGATGGACACATGGATACTTTAGAGGGTATTGGTAAACCCTACTGATAAGTTATTTATTGTATGTCTATAAACTTATCAGTGTATAAAGCGTGTGATAATCCTTTGACTTGAGGTCAATACGTATCTTGTTTACTGAGTGATGTACTTTGACCATGACCAATGCTTGCACTCATTTTCGGGGTTGATATGACTTGTGTTGGGTGCATCATGATGTAAATGAAGGTGGTAGCTGAGCCAAGAAAGAATTCATTAGTCGACTAAAGTCAATTGTCAATGCAAGAGACATATTCAATATGGTAATTGAGTATGGTCTAGTTGTCGACTAATAATGATGAGATAAATTGATTAATACATTGAGGTAGACACTTTGATAAATCTTAAGCTTAATTGAGTGATTCGGAATGAAAGAAATTTCACCAAAGTTTTGTATAAAGGTTATAATTCGCTGAGTTCAAGTGAATGTTCTTTATATATTAAGTTCGTCCAACTAAGCACCAAAGTTTTGTATAAAGGTTATAATTCGCTGAGTTCAAGTGAATGTTCTTTATATATTAAGTTCGTCCAACTATCCGTCTAAAAGTTTTGTTTGGATCATCATTAGATTGATGTCATATATAAAGGCCTATAGGGTCACACTATATGAGATTAGTTTTCCGACTTAAGACTGTATCAAGAAAGTATTAAATATGCAATTTTGAATTGCAATATTTAATTGTTAATAACTATGTTGTTAATTTCTATTTGATAAAAACTATTTAATTAAATTAAATTGTATTTGGATTTAATTATCTATATTATATTAATAAAGTCACTTAGGCTAAAATTGTTTTAGACACATGTCTTGGACAGTCCAATCCTTTTTAGGATTAGGATTATCTTATGTACCTAGTATAAATATAACATAAAGTCATAAGTTGACTACTGAAAACAAAACAAGAGAAAAACAAGAGAGATTTTAGAAAACATAAATCCTGATTTTGAGATTGAGAGTCTTTGAGTTTTCGTGAGATTTCCTAACTTTCACAGTACACTGAAGTTGGATCTTGCAGTTGGAGAATTAACGCGTGGATACCTTAGTATTGAACTCGGACCTGGATTTACTGTAAGGTTTTCATGCTTTTATCTCGTTTATTTCTCGTATAAACATATTTATTCACACGATGGATTTGTTGGATTTACAAAATTTTAAAACCTCCGCTGCACGAGCATAGTGTTTGTCTCTATGAATTCCAACAATTCACATATGAAAATTGAGCGTGCCATTCATTCATTCTTTCTTTCATTCTTTCTTTTTCTTTTCTTTTTGTTTGTTATTGTTCTATACTAGTGGAAAAAACATGATTAGAAGCGGTTTAAAACAGCTATTGGTGGCAGTTTTGAACCTCCTCTGATCGAGGCGACACTTAAAGTCAGATCCACACGGGTAGTGGTTCAAACCGCTACTTAAAACAGGAGCGGGTGGCAGTTCTTAGATACGAACCGCCACCAAAGGTCTAAATCGGGTGGCGCTTCTTGGTTACGAAGCGCTACCAAAAGTCTAATTCGGGTGGCGGTTCTCGTTATAACCGCCACCAATAGTCCAAACTTTTGGTAGCGCTTCATGTTGAACCGTGACTTAAAGTGTAGACTTTTGGCAGCGGTTTTGTTTTGAACTGCCACTTAAAGTGTAATTTTTTTTTCCTCTGGCTTCAGCACCCAAAAAATTCCCCATTTATTATAAATCCTACAAACCAAATTATTCATAGCAAATATACAACTAAACAAACCATAATATTCATAGAAAACACAAATTATCAAAACAACTAACAAATGTCATAAATATCAAACACAAATCATTCAAGTAAACAACAATATATCATTTTAACCGTAACAATTCAATCTTATCAATATACTCAACAAATGCTTACAATTAAGAATCTAGAATAACGTCAATAAAATATCTTGCAAACACATTCCGAATATCATCAAACTCCAATGGTGAGTAAGGGTCTTGATTCGATCTCCAATCCTTAAATTACAAATATTGAAACAAAATATTAGATTTATTAATACTAACTAAGTATGACTTCAACTTCTACCTATATAAACATTAAAAATAATAATACATAAATCAACTTACCATTCCAATATCTCGACTATTGGGAAAATTATTGATAATGTCGTACATGTACCTCATCACATAGTAATCACACTCGGTAGACCCTGGTTGCTTGCGACACTTGAAAAAAGAATATAAATAATAAAGATTAGTTATATTAATACATGAAATATCTAAAATTAATTTTTAAAAAAATATACATGTATTACCTTCACCCTAGAAAATATTATGCCTTTACCATTCCCCTTTATTAATGATGCAATCCTAAAAGTCCTACATTTCAAAGTATGGAAAAATAAATATGCACGTGACAAAGAAATAATACATATCACGAGTCTTTTCAACAAACACGCGTAAAAAGAATTAAATAACAAGGAAAACTCATCCGGTAAAAAAAATTTAATTTAACTTACAAAGTCAATTGTTTCAATATTTCGGGGTCCCGTGTGAAAGCTGGATCAAACAAGTGACCTTTTCGTACCTCTGGGCATAAAACAATCAATATCCAATGATGCCTTCAATTAACAACATAAAGAGAATTAAATACGGTACATATTATGAAACGACAAATATATCTAATGAAGCAGTCGTACGAGATGTTGTACGGCAGAAAAATTAATTTTTTATTGAAGATTTCCCCCAAAGCTCATGCCAAATATTCTCTTGTAGCTTGTTTGTCACTTTTCCAATGTGCTTCAGAACAAATCTCCGAACACAAGAATCCAATATCATTAACTTCAATTTCTTCCGTTTTACTTCATATATACCTATAAATAAGAAAAAAAAAATTGCAATCACTATAATATTTTTTCTTCAATGGATAAGATAAGTTATATAATGTTATGAATCAAATATAGCACATGTGGTAAATTACTTACAACAAAAAACCTTGTATAATGGAAATGTTGAGCGAATCACCATAGCAAAACTGAACCAAATCTGCTCGAGTAATAATGGTAGCAAAGCCATCGTTCGTGTAATTGAACAATTCTTTTGGAAGAGGGATGGAGAAATCACAACAATTTGGTTCAAATAACTCCAAAATCTCATGTAACTCCAACACATCACCATGAAGCTCCTCTAAGATATCCGTGTTAACCAAAGGAAACTTAGGAAGACTATGTTCCTCTCGTGGAGTCTTTCCAGAAAACTTTTGCTTACCCTTATCCTCAATTGTTTTGTTATAATGAGATGCTAATGGTTCCTATTTTGAAATTGTTGTGCAACAAAGAAATAAAAAAACATTATTTATCAATCGTGTTTTTATCTACAAAAATCTCGATAGTTGTGTTTTATTCGATTTGAAATATTAATTATGAATGAAAGAAATAATAAATTACCTCGCCTTCAAGAAATACTAATTCTCTTGGCCATTGGACAAACGTGCCCACTGCTTGTGACAATACGAACAAATCGCCACTTTCAACACTGACCGGCAATCGCTGCTTTTCAAAACCATCCACGACCATTGTTATATTCACCTTCACATGATTAGCAAGCATTGGAATACTATGTAGCATTTGATCAGGGCCGGTGTTGTACACTTCGGCAATGGCGACGATAACCGCCATATTATCTCCATTCGCAGAAACTATCTTTAAACCAAGATGACATTTAGCACCATCCTATAAAACAATATTATTAAGTTTGATACATTTATATTGAAAAATTATCTATTTTTTTACAATCAATCAATCATTAATAATAATAGAAAGAATAAAAATAAAAATCAAATCGTGCCATGAACAATTTAATCGTGCAGAGAGGCAGACATCAATGAACAAAGTGGAAAATGTCAATTTTATGAAAATATAAGATTATACGGTAACTTATAGGTTGGACTTACAACAAATTTGAACGTTGGTTCACGAATGTTGGAATATCCACTCTCTCAATATCCACGGGAAACGACCGGTGATGATGCATCAGCTAACTTACTGGGGCCATGAATTCCAGTTCGGGCTAAAGCTCCATTCACTGCCTAGTCATTTCCTCCTTCAATGATTCAACTCGTGACTCATATTTTCTTTCAAGATCACATTTGAATTGATTCAATTTCTCTTCACTTAAGGCCTTTTCTTGACTTGCACTTTTTCTCTTCTTCCCAAAAAAGTGGGTGAATCCATGTTCTCCACTGAAACCTCTAGCACGCCCAGGGTGGTCTGACTTACCAACGATAGCAGTTAATACATCATTGGTCCCTTCAGGAACCAACTTCCCCTTAGAAACATCATCAGTAACTTCATCCTAGCCAAAGAACAAATAAAAAAAATATTAATAGTTGCATATATCGTCCTAGAGAAAGCAATTTTGTAATTATCTTGATATTATAAACTTCGTCCTAGTCAAAGAACAAATAAAAAAATATTAATAGTTCATTAGAAGTTCAGCAGTATGTGTGAATTTATTAAATATTACTTATCAATTTCTTTTTTGCTTCCAAAATCTCTTTATTCGGAAATTGTAGTTCATTGTTGCTACTCAACGAAGTCCTCGCGCAAAACCAATAAACATGTCGTGGGTATTCAACACTACCCCCCTCAGATGATTGAGTCGCACAAGATTGAACAAATTCGTTCTCGGTGCTTGATAAGAAGTGTTGAACTAAACCTGTTTGTTCCCATTCTGGTATGCTTTTTCTATATCCCTTGCTCCCCCTGTAATGGAGATACTTGTTCATTGATGCTATCTCCGAATTTTTATTTCTTAGTTCCTGGAAAAAAAATTACAAAAGTCTATTACAACAAAAAACACAACTGAATATTACAATAAAGCTAAATAAATTTTTCACCAAAAACTCAATCGAATTGCTATTTTTAACGAACGTCAACCAATCATCTTTTGTAATTTGGCCCTTATAAATTTCATATGGCGGCCTCTTGTCTCTCCCCACATCTATATTCCAAAATATATATTTGCCACGAAACTTAGTCCTAAAACTTCTATGCAATTTACCCATCTTTATCATCACCGTCCCCTTCTTGGACTCATCGATTACATAGTCATGCTACAAATAAAACAATACATTACAAATCATCAAAAAAATGATAATTACCAATTACATCAGTCCTTCGTCTTTTCATTAATTCTTAGTTTATTATTTTTTTTAATTGAGAGGACGAAGAGATTTTAATTTAATTTAATATTATTTTATTTTGCAGTCATTTGTTTTTTCACACACATCAAATATATGTATCTTTTTATTTTTAATATAAACTCTATATGAAGAAAAATACCGAAAAGTACTCATTTACTTACCCGAATCTCAGCCCACATTCGATCCTTCAAGTCATTAGATACATCACCCCACACCATGCTGATATTAACCCTGGAGCGTACTAACTTGCCATGATCGGTCGTGAATGATGTCGCGTTATCACCGATCGGCTGATATAACCCCATCGATCAGTTATTCTTGGTTGTCCTATCTTGGAAGTAGATCCCTTGGCAGGTCCCTTCCCCATTTTTCCTTTCCGGATTGGCAATGCCTCCGTGTCATTTGTATAAGTAGAAGTATGCTGCCGATCCATATCATCGAGGTGATGCTCTTCGCCCTCTCTGCCAGAATCCATGTACTTGAAACAATTAACATATCAACATAAATACAACATCAAGTGTTTTATTGACAAGTACTTTAATAAAAAATAATAATAACATTTACAAGTTGAGTGGAGTCAAAAAATAAAATAAGGTGTACAACAAAAAAAAGTAATAACATTTATCATTTTCTTATAAGGTGTACAGTTTTGTGTTCATATTATTATAATTAATTATTAATATTACTAAGAAATGACAAACTTACAACTAATATATGAACAGTCCCTCGTCATGTGCCAATACAAATGGGAGATCATCTTCATTAAATCACCTTGCACATCTACATGAGATACACCTATAGAACATTTTCATCCGTTTCAACCTGCCCTTCAATACCAACTATCTTTCGACTGGCTTGTAAAACAACTGACCATTTTTGGTCGGAAGGATCCTCCAAATAAAATACTTGTTCCTCTTGCGCTGCAAGTATAAACGGATCATCTGTGTAACCACAATGACTGAAATCTACTAAAGTGAAGCCCATCTCATCATGTTTAACACCCCGACGATTATCAATCCATTTACAACGGAAAAGAGCAAGCTTGAATTCTATATAGTCTAGATCCCATATTTCTTCGATCCGACCGTAATATGACATTTGTGTAAGAACAATGTTATTATCTGATGTGTTAGAATAATCTATCGATGATGCCACTAATGTTACTCCACTATTTTGCATTACAGATTTTTCGTTTTGACGAGAAGTGAAAAACGTATAACCATTGATGTCATATCCTTCATATGAACAAATTGGTGTTTTTGGCCCGTAAGCTAACCATTTCAAGTCAGATCCCACATTGTCAGACAAGTCAGAACTTTGTGAGAAAATCAAATCCTTAAACCACGTTGCAAATGTTTGATTATGTTCACGTACCAACCAAACTTCACCTCTCGTAGGACTATGAGATTTCAAAAGATTTTGATGTCGTTGTATATATGGATGGACAATTTGTAAATGTTGCAGCACAAGAAGATGGACTTTACTTTATAAATGATCTTCTACATTTTTCATCTTCTTTCGTCCAATTGTACCAACACCTTGCAATCTTCCTTCGTGTCTAGACTTGGGAAGTCCTAAGTGATCAACATTCTTCAAGTAAGGAGTGCAAAATTCCAACACTTTTTCATCGATTACTCCTCTAATAATGCTTCCTTCAGGACGCCCAAGAATTTTTACTTTAGACTTCAAATTTCTCATATGTCATTCGAATGGCCACATGTATCATAAGAATACCGGACCACATACTCTGCTTTCCCCTACCAAGTGCACAACAAGATGCACCATAATGTCAAAAAATGACGGTGGAAAATACATCTCAAATTGACAAAGCATAACAACAACTTGACATTGTAACTCATCAAGTTTCTCCAGATGAATCACTTTGCTACATATAGCATTAAAAAAAAGCACAATCTCATTATTGCATACCTCACATGTTTAGGAAGAATCCCTCGAATAGCAACCAGAAGAAGATGTTGCATCAAAATATGGCAATCATGAGATTTCATACCAACTAATTTCGGATCTTTTAATGATACAAAATTCTTGATATTCGAACAATAGCCTGAAGGGACCTTTATTCTATACAAACACTCACAAAAAACTTTCTTCTCGGATTTCGTCAAAGTAAAGCATGCAGGAGGTAGATAATATCCTCTATCCCATTTTTGTGGTGCCAACTCCATTCGCATCTTTAAATGCTCAGACATGTCTTTTCGAATGTTGAGACCATCTTTGGACTTTCCAGGAATGTTTAGAAGTGTTCCAATAATAGCGTCACAAACATTTTCCTCGACATGCATCACATCTAGATAATGTCTAACAGTTAAATCCTTCTAATAAGGAAGTTCCCAGAAAATAGATTTTTTTTCCCACAATCCATTCTTGGTCGGTTTGTATGGTTTTCCAAAAACCGTATTCAAGTTTTTCACTTTCTCGTACACCTGAAAACCACTTAACGGTAAACTTGGAACCCCGAGCTCAGTACGACCGTTGAAAGGTTTTTTTAATCTACGATAACGGTGGTTAATGGGAAGAAACCTTCTAAAATCTGGGAAGACGTTTTTTTTGCAGTTTGGCAAGCAAAGATCAACTGTATCCTCTTCATATATCGGGAAATCTTTGGAACCTTTCGTAGGATAACCAGATAGGTTTCCATAGGGGGGAAAATCATTAATTGTGCAATAAAACATAGCACGCAACTGGAAGTTTGTTTTGGTGTTCACATCATAAGTAGAAACACCTTCACTGAAGAGCAATTTCAAATCATCGATAAGTGGATTAAGGTAAACATCGACATTGTTGCCCGGCTGCTTTGGACCAGAAATTAGAAGAGAAAGCATAAGTATTTTTGCTTCATCGACAACCACAGTGGCAAGTTATAAATTGTTAGTAAAATGGGCCAAGTGCTGTGTTGACTACTTAGAGTGTCGTGTGGATTCATACCATCTGTGCATAAGCCAAGTCTCAAATTTCTATGCACATTCCCAAATTCTGGGTATTTCAGATCGATTTGCTTCCACTGTGGAGCATCGGCCACATGTCTCAAAATCCATCTTTTTCTCGATCTTCGGCGTGCCATACCAAAAGTTTAGAATCTTTTTCATTTTCAAATAACCTTTTAAACCTGGGTATTATCGGAAGATACCATAGAACCTTCGATGGTATTCGATTCTTTCCACTTTCAGTGACACAAGATGCATTCAACTTTTTCTTATACCGTGAAAGATGGCGTCTTGGACATTCATCCAAATCCTCATACGCCTTACGATATAAGATACAATCATTCGGGCATGTATGAATTTTCTGAATTTATGTTCCCATAGGGCACATTAGTTTTCTAGCTTCATAATTCGTTGAAGGAAGCGTGTTCCCAGAAAACACTTCCTCAAGACCTTCCAATAATTCTGTGAAACTCGCATTAGTCCATCCATGCTTCACATTCATGTGAAATAATTTCAAAACGGCAGATAACTTGGAGAATGTTGAATTTGGATACAAGGGAAGCTTAGCCGCAACCATCAAACTTTCATATGCTTTCGGTTGATAATCAAAATTTTCTTGAACATTGGTCACCAAATCATTGGTTCGATCATCTTCAAATTTGTTGCTTTCAATGTCATCCGCATGGCTTGAAGCATCTTCGTTATGAGCACCAATACTACTAGTACTCGCAATCTCATCTCCTTCCTCTTCAAATTTACAGAATAAGCTTGTTGAGAAGTAGTAGCATCCCCTTCTACAGAAACATCTCCATGAAGTGTCCAAAAATAATAATTATCTTTGAATCCTCGTTCGAACAAATGTGCATAAATTCTGTACACATTGGTTTCCTTACTCATGTTGCGGCAAACTGAACAAGGGCACAAAATTCTATCATCTCCTTGTTGTTTTTGATACGCAATGGCTTTTGCAATGAATTCATTCACTCCTGCCAAATATGTGGTAGTGTTTCGGAGCCCGTACACAAAACTTTGATCCATACCTAAAAAAGATTTTGTGTATTAGAGGATTAAGTAGGCAGTGATCTTCTCCGTCACTGACGCTTGTGTAGTCGGGCAGCGCCCATTTCTATTTCTGGCACAATTCTTGCAGCTTTGATTTGTACATTTTTTTCTTTTTTTTTTTCTTTGTGTGTGTGTGTGTTCCTCTTTAAGTGTTTGACTTAATGTAATAATGCAAGGGAAGAAAGAAAAAGTATGGAGAGTGAGTTAAATGGTTATGGATATGGGCTTTTTTATAGGAACATGAACATGATTGCTGCATGTTGTACTTTTTCTTATAGAGGGCTAATAAGAAGTTTGTAAAGTAAAACGAAAAGTGGTTGATACACTTTGTATGCACTTGTACTTTTTGTGTAGGATGTTAAAATAAAAATTAAAAAAAGATGAACGTAAAAAAGAACAGGAAACATCTCGCTACATTTTGCATGCAATTTGTGCATATATCGATCCTTTATTATAAATTAATTTTCAGTTGTAACCACATGTCGAAGAGAAAGACCCTTTATTCAAAAATTATTTTTAATATTTTAAAATTCAAAATAAATCTAATTTGTTTAATAAATAAATATTTTGCAAGGTTTTTAATTATTTAATTAATTGTAAGATCTTTAATTATTCTTAATGTTCTTAACATTTTATTTATTATTTTTATTAAAAATATTAAATGAAATAATAATTTTTGCAGTATCACCTGAACATTAAAACTGCTAACATCACACGAACTCCCCCAATCCTCAACCATCCATTTCACTAGAACATTCATTTATTTTCCTAAATTAGCAACAAAGTTTCTATTAATAAATATGTGATGCCAAACTACCACATGAGTACTTTCTAGTAGAAAAGACATATAGTTATTGTCTTAGTCCTAATTAATATACTTTGTGTAAATTATTTAAAGAACATAATGAGAATATATTTGGGTCAAATATTCTTGCGGAGATCTTTAGAAAAAGACAAAACATTGAATGTTTTCAAACTTTTATACTTAGAAATTACAATGACCCACCTTTGAATTCCTGTCCCTAAATGTGTTCGAACTCACCATAACTGGAAAAAGAGATAATGTTGGAGGTTATGATAGTCTAAAGTTTTATTGCTAGTTTTCTGTTTTAGCTATACTGTCTTTTTTTCTTTTCTTTTCTTTTTCTAAGAAAACAAGAAATTTAGAGAGAGAGGCAAAAGGCTAAAGGAGAAAGAATATTGGTAACCAAAGCCAAAATGACACTATTATATATTTCAATTTTCACATGTCACCAAGATATATAATTTGGTAATACATCTTAACCAATTGAGTTACACAAATGTACTATCTAAAAACCATACAATTTATCAACTTTGGTCAAACAATAATATTCAAATTTAATAGTTCATTGAATTCTTTGGACTACACAAATGGGCTTTATTTTAAAACCTGCAGAGTGGTGTAACAGAAACTTGCAGCTTTGGTTTAATTACAAAGATCTTCTGTTTGGGGGGCTCACACACACATACACATTGCTCTAGTCATGCATGCATGCAGTTGTGTTTTTTTTTTCTTGTAATAATCACAAGACATTAAATTAACACTTTGCTCCAGACTGCAAACTGATAATGTAATGTACCAGGTTTCAAGGGGGCCTGGACTCAAAAGAACCATATTGTTTGCTGTCAATTACTACTATATATCTTCAAATAAAATTTATTTTATTATTTATTTTTTTCTTGACATTTTTTTCATATGACTGTCCTGGAATTTTTACTGAATTTAAACAAGAATTAAATTTCTATTTTTCTTGTTAAAAAAAAAAAAAACAAAAAACACTTATATTAGGTTAATTACAAAAACTAAACTTGAGTTTAGCTTATCTACAAAAAAAGGTTATTTTATTAGACAAACTAATGTAATTAGTCTAAATCTTAAAGTGTATTTTTGTAATTATCTAAATATTTATGCTAGTAAGTAGGTGCATTAATTAATCCCAATAACATTGTTGTACATGAGCAGATAAAGGACATGGCACTAAAAGTCTCAGGAGGATCATCATCATCGTCGTCATCGAAATGTAATAAGCCAGGTGGCAACTTCAAATCTGTACAAAGATCCTATCCCGAGTTCGACACGATCTCCAAGGGGTTCCCATACGATCCTTAAACAGCACGAAGCTCGAGCTCGACTCAAGCTTGGGATTATACGCGAACCGGTCGTCACCATCGGCCCGTCCCTAGATTTAGCACATCGCCGTCTCAATTTGGCGACGTGATGTTGGAAGAAGAAGACGAGCCTAAAGAGTGGACAGCCCAAGTCGAGCTGGGTGTTCAATTTATGTTTGTGTCCCTGCCTCGTGGTGGGAATGATCTTAAACGAATCCGTTTTAGGTAAAGTTTACGAAATTTGATGAGTGTGTGTTTTTGTAATTTTGAAAGACATTTGGGTTTTTTTTTGTAATTAAACAAAACTTGAGGCTTAGCATTTATAATTACCACTATAAGTGGATTTTTGACAAATATGCATGTATATATATAACATGTTACATCTCTAAATTAGATGGTGGGTGAATTTATCTTATCTTTTATTTTTCTTGTGAACTAAATTTAATATTAATCCATGAAGCCGGGAGATGTTAGACAAACTTCAAGCTCAGAGATGGTGGGTGAGAATTTCGACAGGATAAAGGAGCTATACAAGCGTCTTTCCTACCTCAGTCGCAGCCAAAGCCATGTCGAAGAGAAAGACCAGGGAGCCTAAGGAAGAAAATGTCACTCTTGGACCAGGGAGCCTAAGGAAAAACAGACTCAAAGCAAATCAAGAGGACATTGCATCCCACCGATTTCTTTGTCGATAAGGTTTTAGGAGAGAAAATAAAGGATCTATGCCGATATCCAGATGTTCAATATGGAGATATTGTCAAGGACCACATGAAAGAGATGGGACATTCCCGAACAATGTAGTTGAGAAACAAGACGACGCTTTTGACGATGAAAATTCACATCCAAATCACTGGGTGAAGCAACAAAGCTTCTCTTCCTCCGACAATGTTATAAATAGTAGCATTGATAAGGGCTTCAAATATAATCCATTTTTCGATATGTAAGGATAATGGTTTAAGTAGATGTCTTAATCGGCTTTTTCTTAAGGCTCGGGACTTAAGTATAGCCATATTTCGAGGCTCTATGTTGTGATAGCAGCACACTTGTGCGCATAACATTATTTATTGAGAAAAGATATTCCCACCCCCTCTTCCCCCTCAAACTCCAAAAAAAAAAAATTAAAAAAGTGAGAGTCGATGTAATACCTGCAGATAGGATGGCAGTGTGCGGGTGGGCAAGACAGCAACAAGTCAGTGTAGCGATGGTTTTAGATTCAAAATATCTAAAATAAACAATCCAAAGAAGCGAAACTCTAGATTATGAAGAAAAAAAAATCGAAGTGAAGCAGTAAGAACTTACAGACCAAAGCTCGGCTTTTGAGATACAGGGAATCTATCAACATGCGAGTACGCGTCGGGTAATTTCAAGGTTTCAAATTCTCCTGTAAGTAATTCCAAGGTTTCAATTTCCCACCTTCAATTTCCCAACTTCAGGTTTCCAGTTTTCAATTTCCGGCTCGAAAGGTACTGGAGGTTGGTTGAAGATGAAGTAAGGTTTTTCAATTCTAATTAATTTCATAGCTTCAATTTCCCAACTTCAGATTTCAAGTTTTCAATTTCTGGCTCGAAAGGTATTGGAGGTTGGTTGAAGATGAAGTAAGGTTTTTCAATTCTAATTTGGGGTCGCTGTGCGTTTCAACTATAACTGAGTATAAGTCGCGGTTATGAATTCAACCGATACTATAGTGGGCTTTATTAATAGCGGTTTGGGCTGAAACCGCAGCCAAGGTTTGTTAAGAACCGTTACTAAAAAACACTCATTTATAAGTAGCGGTTTTACTAAGAACCGCCACCGAAAACAACATTATTTGTAGTCGCGACTTTTACGATTATTGATGGCGGTTGTTAACGAATAACCGCCACCCGAGTGATTTTTTTTAAACATAAGAGACGGTTTATATATAAAAACCGACACTTTTGTACATTTTGTGGCGGTTCGAATTTCAAACGCTACTTATAAGTAGACACTAATTTAATTTGTTCCGCTAGTGATAATTTATGCCCAAATGATTTCTTGTTTTATTAAAGAAAAAGCACACTATTATATTATTGGGCTGACCTTGCCTTTTCACATGGGTTGTTGTTGCCCTTACAACTCCCTCAACGGCTACCATGTTTTTACCAACCAATAATCACTCTAAACTGAACAATAGTAGTATTAAAAACTCCATAAACTATTAAAAACGAATAATAAAAATGGGACCAATATTGAAACATTTTTTATGAGCTCCAATTTTCTAAAGTTGATTGTTGATGTGAATAAAAGCAGGGGGGAGAGAGAGAGTGAGCTCCAATCTCTTCCCATATATGCTTCTTGCTTTAATAGTTGGCTTTAGTATGTTCTTATTTCATATTTCTCTTTAAACCTAGCTCGGATTTGGAACCAACACTTAACGGAGGAATTTCTTTGTCAAATCTTATCCTATGACAAGGAACACATTGAAGCTTAAAATGAGTTGGAACTTAAATATTTTGTGGTGCCAATATTCGAATATAATAAAAACAAATTCATAAATAATATAATTAAACTGGTGTATATGCTTGCATTGAGTTAAATGATTAAATCCTTTACAAATTTCACTAAAATGAATAGAAAAAGAGCCACCATTTCATTTACAACATATCACTTCTTTGTCCTCTCCAAATCGGACCTGGGACGACTAGGTGGTGACCCACCCACCTACTTGCCATCTCCATCATATTGTCCGAAGCAGTTCCCAGTACAAATAATTTACGTAAAAGAATTACAAAATAATTTTCTTTTAAAAGAATAAAAATAATTCATACTAAGAACATACCCTTCGAATCTGGGATTCGCCTGCATTTTACCCACCCGGTTCTGAATCTGAATTCTTAAGTATGCTTTAGTCTTATATCTTTTCGTTTCCAGATATAATTTTACTCATCACCAAATGGGGTTATCACAAACCCCATCCAAAAGCGGTCTGGACTCGGCCCAAAATTTAAGGTTGCTCTGAAAGCCCGCGTGGCAGTACCTTTGAAAGTCCTCGAAACTCATGAAATTGGACTGGTTACGGGACAAGTACCGTAGAATTTCCTCGAAAAGAGACTCGTCGCAGGGGATGGCCAACGGACCGGTGTTTGCGAACCCATACTCTTCCTCGGCCTGGACTAATAGCTGCTGGAAAATCGGGTGGTTTAGGTACGAGGCTCGGACCACAAACCTCTTACAGTTCGAGCCCACCGTCAACGCCACGTAGCCTGCCGGCACGTCTGAGAGAGTCAGGCGAGCCGCCGATGACGCCTTCCTGCGCCATCGCCGCAGCATCTGGCGGATCCGTACAATGTGCCGGATTTTGCTGCAGCCCAACATTGTTGTTAATGATTTTTGTGAAAATTGTGGGCTGTAATGAGAAGGTGAAGGGTTGGATGATGGGGAGAGATTGGGTATATATAGTGTTGGGGTTAATTTCATGCCCTTGTTTTTATCTGATAATTACGAAAGTAGTCAAGATAGCTGGTGATGTTTTTTTAAGTGGACTGCTGCAAGAAAAGTGGAGTTCGACTGTCGGAGTACTATTTCCGGGTACGGTAATATATCTAAATTAGGATTTGCGTAGTAGGGCTATAAACGAGACGAGTCGAGTCGAGTTTAGAGAATTTAAGCTTGCTCGTTTATTATCGAGATCGAGCTTTTTGTAACGAATATATCGATGGCTCGCGAGCTTTTTTGAGTTTAATCGAGCCTAAACGAGCTCAAAAGATATTAATTATTAATTAAATTATTCTTTACTTCATTACAAAAATAAAATAAAATATTTTTTAAAGTATATAATACACCTACTAAGATACGTAAACAAATCAGTTTATATATATATATATTTCTATATTTTTCATATGAACAAGTATAAAAATTATAATTAAAACTAAATTATTAGTTTAATTTATACTAGTTTAATAACGAACTCACTCTAAAACTCACTAACGAACCCGCTCACGAGCTAACGAGCCGAATACCATGAATATAGAGTTTGCTCGTTTATTAAACGAGCATTTTTAAACGAGCTCGAGCGAGCTTTTATCGAGTCGGGTAGCGAATAGCTCACAAACTGTTTGGCTCATTTACACCCCTATTGCGTAGGAGGGGTTTTGATTTTTAAGCAAGGCCTCGTTTCGTTACCTAGTTGATGTTATGGATGAATATTTGGTTACATAATTTAATTCTTTTATTATATTTTTCCTTATTTAGTACTTTCCTTTGTTATCCTAATATAAAAATATAAATAAATCATGTATATTTAGTAGATAAGATCTAAATTAGTTATTTTAATTAAAAATCAAACTACATATGAAATAAATTTAAATACAAAAAAAAAATTATTATGAAAATAATTAAATAAATTTTATTGATAATAGAATACAACGTGACACGAGTTGAGAGTATGAAATCTTTTGAATATTTGAAAGTATGTAACTAATAATTATTAACGAATTTATCCTAAATATTAATATATAAAATAACTTAATAATAATAATTAATAAAATAGATATTAGACACGGGTTTAGAATGTTACACCTTTTGAATTTTTGTAAGTATGTAACTAAAATTATTAATGAATTTAATTTACATCCAATACAAAATTATGTAATATTCACATTAATTAATAAATAAATTAGACATGTATATGACACAGGTTGAGAATACATTATTTTAATTTTTGTTTTAAATTTAAAATTTTGTAATTATCAAAAATATTTTTTATATTTATCTTTTGATAAGTCCCGTGCAATACATGAGTGTTAAACAAGTATATATTAATGCAAAAAAATCCTCGTAATCTATGTGTCAGATTCGTATGCTTCGCTTGATAATAAAAAGTTTTAGTGCTTCAGTTGCTTATGTGTCACCCGAGTCAAATATATACCAAATTTAATATGTAATATTTGATTATATTTAGCCTAATGTAATAGTTCTTTTATTATATTTTGTCTAATTCAATTTTTTTTATACTCCTAATAAAAAATATAAATAAGTCATATATAATTTGTATAAAAAATCTAAATCAATTATTTTAATTAAAAGACAAATTATATATAAAATAATTTTAATTACAAAAAAAACTTATTTATGAAAGTAATTAAATAAATTGTATTTATAATAAAACATGAATAATTTATTTTTTTAATTTAAATATTGTGTATAGGTAAATTATGATATATTTGCAATAATTGTAGTCTGTAACTAAATATTAGTAATGAATTCATTCTAAATATAAAAATATAAAATTATATAATAAATAATTAATTAATATTTATTAGACAATTGCACAATACGAGAATGCTTGAGCGTATGACACTTTTTGAAATTACTAGCTTATGTAATTATAATTATTAACAAAACTAATCTAAATATAAAATGAGTTAATAATAATTAATTAATAGATTAGAGACGGGTTGATAATGTGATATTTTTGAATTTTTATAAGTATGTAAATATAATTATTAACGAATTTAATCTAAATATTAAAATATAATATTAATTAATAATTAACAAATTGAACAGAGTACGAGAACAAATCCTTTTATTTTTTTATTTTAAGTTTAGAACTTTATAATTTTCACAAATATTATTTGTATTTAGTATTATAAATCCTGTGTAATACACGGGTGTTAAACTAGTAAAGCAATAAACAAAAAACGTAAAGAAGACACAGATTTACGTGGTTCACCAAATTGGCTACGTCCACGGGCAGAGAGAAGAACAAGTTTTATTAACTGATTAGGGTTACAGATTTCTAATCTCAAAGACCATATATATAGTATTGAGAGAATACACCAAATTGGGCTTAATGCCCAAAACTGCATACCATTTGGGATTTCAACAAACCGAGACCCCCGTACAACACGTCGAAGCGAGAGATTTAAGACATATCAACAAATCTCCACCTTAACTTGAATCTTTCTTTGCAGATGCATCATTACAATGCCAGATGAAATCACTCCTTTCTGCCTCAAATTTGCCCTCCTTGGGCAACTAACAACTTGTGACGTTTAGCAAGTCCAAACAATGACGAAACTTGCTATGTGGGATCGGCTTGGTGAACATGTCAGCAGGATTATTAGGAGTACCTACTTTCATCACCTTAATTCTCTGCTCATTCCTCAGAAAATGATACCTCACATCAATATGTTTGGTCCTCTCATGATGGACCTGATCCTTGGTCAAACAGATTGCACTCAGACTGTCACAAAACACAATAATTTGATCATGATGTAGACCAAGATCCCCTACAAGTCCTTTCAACCAAATCCCCTCTTTAGCAGCTTCTAAAAGTGCCATATATTCTTCTTCAGTTGTAGAAAGAGTAGCTGTAGCCTGTAGAGTTGCTTTCCATCTAACAACAGAACCACCACGAGTGAAGGCATAACCAGTCATAGATCTTCTACAATCAAGATCTCCAGCATAGTCAGAGTAACCAGTCACAGAACCATGAGCATCACCTCCATACAAGAAACCAACATCAGACGTACCTTTAAGATAACGAAAAATCCTCTTCACAGCTTGCCAATGCTCCCTTCCAGGTGGTCCTATGAACCTGCTGACAACACTGACAACATGTGCAAGATCGGGTCTAGTGCAGACCATAGCATACATCAAACTCCCTACTGCATTAGAGTATGGGACTCGAGACATGTATTCCTTCTCAGCTACAGACTTCGGTGTATAATCAGCGGATAAATGAATATTTGTAGCACTTGGGGTATCAATAGGCTTGGCGGTAGACATTTCAAATATAGACAAGATCTTCTCAATGTAACTCTTCTGTAACACGAAGAGATTATTTTTTTATCATTCCATATATATCTCTATGCCCAGAATTTTCTTAGCAGCGCCCAAACCCTTCATATCGAACTAAGCACTGAGCAGATCCGTCATCTTCTGAATATCAGACTTGGACTTCGCAACTATTAGCATATCATCCATGGAATCATCTGCTTTGTTATGATACACACAACAATCATGTGGACTCCTATTGTATCCCAACTGGATCATTTAACTGTCAAACCTCTTATACCACTGCACTGGAGACTGCTTTAGCCCATATAAGGACTTCTTCAACTTGCAAACATAATCTTCCTTCCCCGAAACCTGGAACCCCTCTGGTTGGGTCATGTAGATATCGTCTTCGAGCATTCCATGTAGAAAAGCTGTCTTCACATCCAGTTGCTCAAGTTCTAAATCTTGTTGTGCAACCATTGCTAGTAACACTCTAATGGAAGTGTGTCTGACCACTGGTGAGAATCTCTCATTATAGTTAACCCCCTCTTTCTGTGTGAACCCTCTGCAACTAGTCGAGCCTTATATTTCACACCCTCACCAGATGTGGTTTCTTCCTTCTTCTTGAATATCCATTTGCAAGTAACAATCTTCCTCCCCTTTAGCCATTTGACCAGCTCCCAAGTTAGATTCTTGTCAAGTGATTCCATCTCTTCTCTCATTGCAGTGAGCCATTGAGCTGACTCACTACCTGAAATAGTCTCTCTGTATGTGAATGGTTCACCTACAGATGGTTCTTCCTCTTCCACCTCGTCAGCGAATTGTAAAGCATAAGTCACCATATCCTCAAAATTGTACCGCACAAGAGGCTTCACGCCTGTTCTCCTAGCTCTATCAATAGTTATTCTTGTCTGGCGAGCTTTTGGGTGAACATCATAACTTGTACTTTCAGCAGTAGTATGTTGATCTTCTCCACCTTGGATTTGTGATTTGCTCTCACCGAGAGTGACTTGCAGCTCCACCTATTTATCAACACTACTATAATTTTCTGCACCAATGGTCTTCACAGCGGGGTTAAGCATAGAATTTTCATCAAAAATCACGTTCATGCTGAATTTAACTCTATTTTATGAAGGTGACCAGATTCTATATCCCTTAACTCCATCCCCAAAACCAACAAATATACCCTTCTTAGCTCTTGGTTCTAATTTACCCTCACTAACATGATAGTAAACAGTACACCCAAAAACCTTCAACAACGAATAATCTGCAGGTTTATTAGACCATACCTCGTAAGGTGTCTTGCAATCAATGCTAGTGTGAGGGACACGGCTGATCAGATAGCACGCCGTGTTTACTGCTTCTGCCCAAAACTTTCTAGCCAAAACAACATTTGAGAGCATGCATCTCGCTCTCTCCAGTAATGTTTGATTGATGCACTCTGCCACACCATTCTGCTGCGGTGTGTGTCGAATGGTGTGGTGTCGAGAAATCCCTACATCCTTGTAGAACTCATTTAAATCAGATGAACAAAATTCCAGGCCATTATCAGTTCGCAGTCGCTTGATCTTCTTCCCAGTCTGATTTTCTACCAATGCCTTCTACTGCTTAAATCTCTTGAACTCTTCACTTTTGTTCTTCATCATAATTACCCAAGTCATCCTTGAGTAGTCATCAATCATAGACAGAAAATATTTGTGGCCTCCAATAGACTCAAGTGACGGACCCCAACAATCCATATGAATGTAATCAAGAGTCCCCTTGGTCTGATGAATGGCCTTCTTTGGGAACTTGCTGCGATGAAGCTTCCCAAACACACAATGCTCGCAGAATTCAAGACTCTGCACTTTATGCCTAGAAAGAAGAACCCGCTTTGACAAAATCTGCATTCCTCTTTCTCTCATATGACCGAGCCTCATATGCCACAGCCTGGTCATATTCGTGGTCTGAACCTCAGATGATGCAACATCAGCATAACCTGTCACAATGGAACCTTGCAGATAATATAAGGTACAACGTTTCAAGCCTTTTAGGACCACCTTTGAACCTTGATAAACATACATAACTCTACCTTCACCTTTGAAACTGAAACCCTTGCTGTCAAGAAGACTCAATGATATCAGATTCTTCGTCATCTTTGGAACATGCCTTACTCCATTCAAGGTGCAAAATACCCCATCATTTGTTCGTATCCTGACTGAGCCAATTCCAACCACTTTGCAAACAACACTGTTTGCCATGGAAGCATTTCCTCCATCTATCTTCTCATAAGTCGAGAAGAACTCCCCGTTATAACAAATATGATATGATGCCCCAGAATCAAGAGCCCACACATAATTAGGATGTGATTGTCCAGCTGCAACCAAAGCCAAATTTTCTTCAGAATTCGTTTCTATTTCTGCCACAGCTGCAGAACCGCCGGCACCCCCTTTCTTCTCCTGCTACCTCTTCTTCTTAGAGCAATAATTCTTCCAGTTCCCTGGTTCTTTACAGTAATTACAGATGTCTTCGAGTTTAAGACCTTTTGAATCTTTATGATTCGGCTTCCCTATTTTCTTCCCAAATCTCCCTTTCTCTTTACCTATGACAAACAACCCCGATGCCTGACTTTCTATGGCAGAGCCAGTTGCGTGTTGACGGTATTCTCTGCTGTGGAGGGCAGACCGAATATCTTCTAGAGACAGAGTATCTTTCCCAGTAGTAAACATTTCAAAAAAATCTCATACGATTCAGGCAAAGATACTAACAAAATTAAAGCAGCGTCCTCATCTTCTACTTTAACATCAGTATTACGCAAATCTAGTAAAATTTTGTTTAATTTGTCTAGATGATCACGAAGGGGAGTACCTTCCTACATGCGTAAACGGAATAGACGTTGCTTCAAGAGCAACTTGTTGGTTAGAGACTTCGTCATGTAGAGACTCTCTAACTTTAACCAGAGAGCAACGATAGTTTCCTGATCAGCGACCTCGATGATAACATCGTCAGACAGACATAACATAATGGTCGAGTGGGCCTTTTCTTCTCGGGTATTCCACTCTTCTTCATCTACATCCTTAAATTTAGGTTTTCCTGATAGCGGCGCCCACAGACCCTGCTGCTTCAGCAGAGATCGCATCTTGATCTGCCATAATCCAAAACTATTTCTCCCGGTGAGTTTTTCAACCTTTACGTTGAAATTAGACATTCTCAGTCGGCAAAAGAAAACCCTAAAATGCGAAAATACCCTGATTCAATCGACCAAGCTCTTGATAGCAGTTTGTTATAAATGAAGAGGGTTATGAAGCAATAAATAGAAAATATAAAGAAGACACAGATTTACGTGGTTCACCAAATTGGCTACGTCCACGGGCAGAGAGAAGAAAAAATTTTATTAACTGATTAGGGTTACAAATTCTCAATCTCAAAGACCATATATATAGTATTGAGAGAATACACCAAATTAGGCTTAAGACATATCAACAATTGAGATTTAAGACCATACAACACGCCGAAATGAGAGATTTAAGACATATCAACAGTTGATATTATACACATAGTGAACCCACCGCCTAGGGATGCCAACGGTTGCTGATGGGGGCGGGTATACTTACCCCCGCCCCCGTTTCCACTTGAAAAATCTATCTTCATCTCCGCCCTGCCTCCACTTCAAACTAAGCGCGTATCCTCGCTTCTGCACCCACTGTTTAACCTGGAAAATACGACCACGCCTGAAACTTGTGCTTTTACCCCGACCTGCACACACAAACACGCCAGAAAAGGACCACCGGAGGTGTTTCGGTGGAAACCTCTCCGATTCTTAAGTCAGAAAGCGTGTGGAGTGTTTTAGTGAGCAAGAAAAGGAATACACTAGGAATGACATACCTTTCTCAGCCTCAAGGCTGAGATATTAATAAATTTCCTCCGTGGGGACCCCTTCTGGGATCTCGGAAACAAAACCCACGAATCAAGGACCGTTAAGCAACCAATTCTGAAAAGTGGTCCCACTTGTCCCCTAGGAAGAGGTCAGGGTACCAGGTCTGCCCTGATCCTGCTCTCCCTCTCTTGTTAGTCAGGATACTCGAGTCTGCCTTAATCCCAGGTCAGGGTAATTCCTAAGACGTAGCGACCCTCTTTTCAACATCTCTGATCTATTTCTGAGAAGACCAGACCTGCTCGAGGGTTGAGCTGGCCTAGCTTCTTGTCCTTTAATTATCCCAGATCAGGTCTACCCCAATCCATCTCTGACTTATTTATGACACATCAACTCCTCCCCCCCGAAATAGTTGGGGTAGAGATGTAAAATTCCAAAATCTTTTGAAATAAATGCGGTCCCACGCATTTTTGTTGTTTCTCGTACTCGCACAAATCCCTAAAAATCTTCCTGACGATTAGGCCTAATCATTGGCAACAGTGGTGTCTTTCATTAAATACAAGGATCCCTTCAAATCTCGCTTTTTCCTCGATTCTCATATCTTGAATTTATCTACTTGCCTTTTATTCCCGCTGGACTCTCTTTCTCTCTCACTTTCACATTTTCATTTTGGCAAAAACTTTCAAGCTTCTCTTTTTCTCTCTAGTACTTCGGCAAGTTTTCAGATTCAATTTTTCCCAGTCACCTTCCTAAATTATGTATTTTCTCAGTCCCTCTCTTTAATTTTCGGATAATGTCATCTTCCTCTCCTTCTTCTGAAACTCCCACTGTCCCTTCTCCTTCTCCGATGGAGGTATCCTCTCCACCCTTGCCGCCTTCTTCTCCGGCAGCGGTGGTCGCTTCTTCTTTTTCGGCGGCGGTGGCCGCTTCTTCTTCTTCAAGGGGCTCGGAATACCCTCCGCCGAACCCTGAACACCCCAAAGTCACCTCCATTATCAGCGATAGATCTGTTTAGGAGTTACGCCACAAATATAAGTTCTCTAAATAGTTCGACCCTTACCGCCCTCCGACGGGTATTTTAGCATGTCAGGCGCCGGTCGGCCGGTTGACTTTTTACGTCGATCAGTTTCAGCCGGTTTTGAGCCTTCTTCCAGTAAACCCTCTAATGTTAGAAATCGCCTCCATCTACAAAATCCCAGTTTTTCAATGTACTCCCAATTCTTCTAGGATCATAGTGTGTTACAATCTGGCCATGCGGTATGCTGGTCTGGATCCCACCGCTCAGACCTTCTACCAGCTCTACCAAGCCAAGAGCTCTTACCCTGGCTGTTTCTATCTCAGCGCCAGACCTGGAGTTCATTTCCTGCATGGGCTCCCTTCCTCCAACAAAGCTTGGAGGAAGAAGTTCTTTTTTGTCTACTGTGATGGGGACTGGGGTTTTGACCCTAGGCCCATTGATAAGCTACCCTCCTATCGCCACTTGGCTACCGCAGACAGGTCTCCTCGTCTGCAAAAAACCATCTCTACCCTTAACGGGAATCCCCTCCATGTGACCGACCTCCTTCTCCCTTTCGTTTTGGATTTCTTTAACGAGCGATTAGAAACGACCCCCCTAACCAAGAAAATTGGTAAAATTCTTTTTATCCTGGTCTGTCTCATTGTATTTTACTTTTCATGTCTTATCCCTTTCTTTCTCTTTTTTCAGAAAAGGATGATGCGCCAGATGATTTTTGCTGCCACGAAAGGGACAGAAGCAGCCCCAGAAACAGCCGCCCGAGAAGTGGATTCTTCCTCTCGCGCCCAGGGCCCGAGCCCCACTCCTTCTCAAGCAACGGGCCCCAGCTCTTCTCCAGCGCCGGGCTCCAGCCCCTCTCGGAAGCCGCCTCGTCCTACAGCTGCCACGAGTCCCTCCTCTGAATCCGAGGAGGATGTCATTCCTCTGGCCAAGAGGCCTCGCACAACTCAGGGTAGTCGTGGCCCAACAGCCCTTGCTCCCATCACGCGCAGCACTCCTCCTCCCATTAACTCGGTCCTCCACTGTTCAGGAGAGGTGGCTGTCCAGTTTATGCGTAGACAATGTCTACCGGCAGACCAGCAAGACCTGGAGAAGATGAATGACCGCGAGCTCTTGGAATCTTGGTGCCAGGACGAAGCGCGAGTAAAGTTTTCCTTCCTTTTCTCTTTCCTTTTGCATTACTTGTCTAAGCATTAACCCTCTCTCTTGTAATCAGGCTCAATCTAAGAGGGCTATCTTGGACACTCGAGCTACCGGATCTATGATCCCGTTAGATGTGATTAAAGAAAACAAGGAGCTGCACGTGAAGGGGGAGCGCTTTAAGGACCTAGCTAAGGAGAGAGGAGTCGAGCTGAAGAAACAGGGGGATAAGCTGTCAAGGCTAAAGGACGAGCTAAAAGAGGTGAAGAATGAGCTAGCCGAGGTGAGGAAAGCCCAGACGAAAGTGGTGGAGATGGTGCATTCTGAGGCGCGGGACGAAGTCTAGCCGATGAAGTCTTATCCAAGGCTAAAGAGGGGTGGAGGACCGATTTCTTGAATTCTGAGGAGGGTTTAAGGTTGATCCAGATAACCAGGGAAGAGACCCGACGAGCTTTTCTGGGATCCAAGGAATTGTATTCCCTGCTCATCCCAGAGGCCATAGGCTACTACCACTTTGGCTTGGACGAGCAGGCTAAGTGGGCCTCAGAGCATCCAGGGGCTCCCTTTGATCGAACCAAACCTCTCGAGCCCCCTCCTGATCCCACTTCCTTCACTTTTGCTCCGGCATGCGATTGCATGCATACCTCTGGGTCGGCCGAGTTTGCTGAGCGCATCCTCACTCTCTTCCATTCCCCTGTGCCAGAGTAGCCTCAACCAGACCAGGCTCTCGCCCTAACTCTTTCTGCCCCTTCTCCTTCCCCAACCTTCGCAGGTCTAGGTGAGCTGCCGGGCGGAGCTTGGCCAAGCGCCTTAACTAAAGATGCTGTGGAGCAGCTGGCTGCTGAGCTGGATGCCGAGCCTTAGGTTTTTAGGGCTTCTTTTATTTTCTTTTAGTCAGACCTGATGTTTGCCTGTGTGGCTGGTCTGTTTTTATCTTTTCTGAATTTGTACTAAACGATTTTCCGATAATAATGCACTCTGTTTGTGTTATAATGACTCTTGGGATTTTAGGGTTTCCTGATTTTCTGGAAACCCTAGTACTTTTTATTCCTTGGCACGTGCCTCCGTTTTCTTTATATATGTGCATGTATGATTTATTTTTCTTCAATTACTGCAATGGCTTCTTCTTCCTTACTCGAAGATCTTGAATCTGTTAAACGAAAGAACATCTCTCTGTTCGTCGAAAATTTCAAGCTTTCCGATCAACTGACTGTGCTGCGGGAGAAAATTAGCTATCTATATTGCCTCCTGGAGAGGAAAATATAGAAGAAATGCCACTATAAGCGAGAGTGGGCCGAGCTGCATCAACTGAATTGTCAGTTGTAGGAAGAGAAGTCCGAATTCACGGTGTCGGTGAACCAGTTGACTATTGTCGCCGGCGAAGCTCATGCCATATCTGAGCGAGCCAATAAGTACCGCCAGCGCTACCAAGAGACTGAGCGTGAGCTGTGGCGTGTCCGCCGTGTTTTTGCTGCTGATCGGAGGGCCTCTTCCTCACATGGCTAAATGTCTCCGGGATTTTTTTGAATTTTCTTTTCTTCTATTTTATTTCCTGCATTGTAATAAATTTTGCCAGCCTGTGTAGAAGGCGTAGGAAATTTCTTTTGTATTTCTAGAATGTTATGCAAGAGTATTTTCTCCAAAAATTTTCAATTGATTCTTGTTTCTGTTTAATCAAATCAAGCGAATTAGGGAACTGACAATCAGGTCAAGAAACTGGGGCATCCACCCTTAGCTAATCCTGGCCTAAACTGACAATCAGGTCAGGAAAATGGGGCATCCGCCCTTAG
>BMAC01000699.1:230185-245420 GCA_014905375.1 Phtheirospermum japonicum | reverse complement strand
TTAAACTGACAATCAGGTCAGGAAAATGGGGCATCTGCTCTTAAACAATCTTGGCTTTAGAGAAATCCGCAAGTTGGCAAACAAGAATGAACCTGCATTATTATTATATAAATAAACTTTGCAAAATCAGATTACACATGAAATTTACGCAAATTATAAATGTTCCACGCTCGGGGTATCTCAACCCCATCCATTTCTTCCAATTTATAAGCGCCACCTGCCAAGACCTTTGTGACCCGAAATGGTCCCTGCCACGTAGTGTCGAGTTTTCCTTTGGCCTTCCCTAAATCATTCCTGCGCAGGACTAAATCTCCCACCTGGAAATGTCTTTTGACCACAAACCTATCATATGCCGCTTTGACTCTTCCTCTAATGTGTGTCATCCTGACGGCAGCTCTTTCCCTCTTTTCCTCAACCAAGTCCAGGGCACCTTGAATCAATAGCTCATTTTGCTCTTCAGCAAAGTTCTAGACTCGATGGGTTTCCATACTGATCTCATCGGGAACCACAACGTCCATGCCATAAACCAAACTAAAAGGTGTTTCCCCCGTGCTTTCTTTCGGATTAGTTTTGTACGCCCACAGAGTTGAACTGAGCTCTTCAACATATTTGCCTCCCTCTTTCTCTAATTGTGTTTTGATCCCTTGTACGAGGATGTGATTGGTCACTTCAACTTGACCATTGGCATACGGATGGTAGACAGACGTGAAGTGATGATCAATCTTCATTTTAGCACACCAGGCTTTGATTCTGGCGCCCATGAACTGGGTGCCGTTATCTGAAACCAAACCCTGGGGATGCAAATTGACATACAACGTTCTTCCACAAAAATCTCATCACCGCATCCTCCGTGATTTTTTCTAAGGCTTCGGCTTCCACCCACTTACTAAAATAATCGATGGCTACTACTAAAAATTTCTTTTGGGCGGGGGCCGTGGGGAAGGGACCAACCAGGTCAATTCCACATTTGGAAAATGGACAGGGAGATCTCATCGTCATGATCTCTTCCGCATGTTTGTTTATTAAAGGCGAGTTCTTTTGACATTTGTCACAAGTCCGAACAAAATCCTCTGCTTCTTTTCTTAGTTGAGGCCAAAAGTATCTTGCTCTCAAGACATTGCTTGACAGGGCTCTAGCACCCATGTGATTGCCACAATATCTTTCATGGACTTCTCTGAGAACATGAGTGCCTTCTTCTGAGCCCAGGCATCGTAGAAGGGGTTGCCCAAATACCCTCCTAAATAGCTCTCCCTTAATCAAGAAAACCCGTGCAGCCCTGGTTTTAACCTTTACTGCCTCTTTTTTGTCTTCTGGCAGTTCTCCCTTTTCCAGATATGTTTTAATGGGAGAGCGCCAGTCCTTCCTTTCATTCACCGAACACACCTGCTCTGTCCCGAATTCACTGTCTACCATCAACAGAGTGATGACCTTCTCCTGGCAATTCACGGCTGAGCTGGCTATCTTAGCCAAATAGTCTGCTCTCCCATTTTCCTCTCTAGGAATTTGAAGAACAGTAAGAGCCTTCATATCCTTGGCTAGTTCCTTGAACCGAGCTAGATATTTTTGCATGTGTTCTTCTCTCGTCTCGAAATCACCATTTATTTGCTTACACACCAACTGTGAATTCACCTTCGCACACACCTGCTCTGCTCCCATGTCTTTCGCCATTTGAACTCCTTTAAGCAAGGCCTCATACTCAGCCGCATTATTAGACAGAGCGTAATTCATTCGAACTGTGTACTCAGTGGCTATACCTGCTGGATATATTAATATTATTCCTGCGCCATAGCCTTGACTCCTTACCGAGCCGTTCGTGAAAATCACCCACTTCCTTTTGTCCTCAGGAGAGCTAGTCATCTCCTGCATGAAGTCAGCCAATGTTTGGGCTTTGATAGCTGTCCTGGCCTCGAAGGTTATATCGAATTCGCTGAGCTCGATTATCCATTTAACCAGCCGCCTTGACGCCTCTGGCTTGTCCATGATGTCCTCTAACAGTAGGTTGGTCCGTACTATTATGTTATGAGAGAAGAAGTATGGTCGCAGCTTGCGGGCTGTACCGACTAAAGCTAGCATTGCCCTTTCCACTTCGACATACCGAATCTCCTCATCGTTCAATACTTTTCTCCAATAGTACACCGGCTTCTTCACTTTCCCTTCTCTCTGAGTAAGACAGAGCTGACGGCCTGCTGTCCTACCAATAAGTACAGGATCAAGGGCTCACCCTGGATTGGTTTGGTGAGTAGTGACATACCCGCCAGGTGTTCTTTCAGTATCTTGAATGCTTCCTTGCATTCATCACTCCATTGGAATCTTGCCTTTTTCCGTAAGGCCTGAAAAAATGGTAGGCTCTTCTCAGGTGAGCGCGAGATAAATCTGCTCAAAGCGTTGATTTTGCCCGCCAAGCACAGCATTTCTTTGACATTTTTTGGCGCCTGCATTTTTGTGATAGCCCTTACTTTCTCATGGTTAGCCTTAATACCCTTTTCTGTGACCATGTAGCCCAGAAATTTTCCAGCTCTTACCTCAAAGATGCACTTTTTGGGGTTGAGCTTCATTCTATACTTCCTTAGGGTATCGAAGGTTTTCCTCAGGTCGCCCACGTGCGAAGTCTCTTTCACACTCTTCACCAACATGTCATCAACATAGACCTCCATGTTCCGCCCGAGCTGATTCTTGAACATCTTGTCCACCAAACGCTGGTATGTGACACCCGCATTCTTAAGCCCAAATGGCATGACCACATAGCAATACGCTCCTTTTGGAGTTATGAAACTGACGCGCTTTTGGTCATCTTTAGCCAACCAGATTTGGTGATAACCCTGCGAGGCGTCCATCATACTCAGGAGCTCACAACCCGAAGTAGAATCGACCAGCTGGTCTATCCTTGGCAACGAATAATGGTCCTTGGGGCAAGCCTTGTTAAGGTCACGGAAGTCTATGCACATCCGCCAATCCTCTTCTGTCTTTGGCACCAAAACTGCGTTAGAGAGCCATTCTAGAAACTGTATTTCCTGAACGTGCCCATCTTTCAAGAGCTTATCCACCTTTGACTCAATAATGGCCTCCTTCTCAGGCCCAAAACTGCGTTTCTTTTGCTTGACTAGCTTTATTGTAGGGCTGATGTTGAGATGATAATCAACTACCTCAGGATCTATCTCGACCAGGTCCTAGGGAGACCAGGCAAATATATCTGCACTATCCCGTAGCAGTGCTACCAAATCTACCAACACTTCCGGGCTGAGGGTTGTCCCTGCGCGGAGGACTCGACTGTCATCTCCTGGGACTACCTCCACAATCATCAATTCTTCTTCTCTCCGGGTTGGTTCTGGTCTTTCCCTTTCTATCCTGGCCCTCTTGGCCTGTCTCTCCTCTTCACTTCGCCTAATTTTTTCTACATATGTCTGGCGCGATGCATACTGGTCACCTCTAACTTCGCCTACTCCATCCTGAGTTGGAAATTTTAATTTCATGTGGTAGATCGAGACCACTCCTTGAAATTTACTTAAGGAAGGTCTTCCCATCATCACATTGTAAGAGGAGGCCGCGTCTATTACCAGGAACCGGATTGTCCTGGTCTGCTTAAATGGCTCGTCCCCCAGTGTAACCAAAAGGTTGACCACACCAAGGGGCTTCAACGCACCTCCCTCAAATCCTACTAGTGAGGTCGTGACTTCTTCCAACTCCATATCTAAGTTCATCTTCTTAAAGCGTTCATAAAACATGATGTCCACTGAGTTCCCTGTGTCCACAAAGATTCGTCAGACATTATAGTTAACTATGGTAACCGTGATGACTAAGGCGTCCATATGAGGAGCTAAAATCCCATCCTCATATTCCGAACCAAAACAAATATTTGGGCCTGTAGCTACTTGTCCAACTTCTTTTCCCTTTCTCATCAGGTCTCTTGCTGTTTGCACATAGTTGTTCTGGGTTCGTCTGGAATGTTCATCTCATTCGCCCCCAGTGATCATGAAGATATCTCCCCTTATTTCCTGTGCTTGGTCATTTCTTTAACCTGCATTGCGATTGTCCAAACTACGTTTGGCATCTCGGTATCGTCCCTTTATATATGAGCCAGGTCTGGGCTCCTCCCTTCGCATTATTATGAATTTTTTGAGGTGCCCAGCCTGCACCATCCTCTCCAACTCGTCCTTCAAATGAGTGCACTGGTCTGTGTTGTGCCCATACTCATTGTGGTATCTACAAAATCGATCGGATCTCTCTTTTCTTGGCTTCTGAGAGTAGGTTTTGGGCCACTTGAAATCTCGATGCCTCTCTATTTCCTGGAAGATTTCCCCGTGAGGAGTCTCCAGGGGTGTATACTTGTCAAAGCGAGGTCGTCCTCCTGCCAGGTCTGGCCTGGGTCTCTTTACTGGCGCTCTCTCCTCTCTATCATACCGATCTCTCTTCTTATCACCTTCGTCCTTGATTTTCAAGGCCTCTTCTAAGTGGATATATTTCTCGGCCCTCTCTAAGAGTTTTCCAAACTTCAGAGCTGGCTTCACAACCAGGTACTGGAAAAATTCTCCTCTCCGGAGGCCATGCGCTAACGCATTCACTAGGAGTTATTCCGACGCACAAGGCACCTCAAGCTTTGCATTCGTGACTTGGTTGATATAAGTACGCAGGCTCTCATTCTTTTTCTACTTTAAACTAAACAGCTCGAGCGGAATTTTCTGGTATTTCCTACAACTGGTGAACTGATGCTGGAAAGCCGAGCTAAACTCATCAAAGTTGCTGATAGAACGCAGTGGCAGCTGGCTAAACCAGAGCTGAGCTGATTTAGTAAAGGTCTTCTGGAAGACCCAGCACATGACTGCATCCGAGAACTTGTGCACAACCGCCGCAATTTCGAAGCGACTTAGGTGATCCCACGGATCTGTCGTCCCGCTATACTCAAAACCCAAAGATCTATAAGAGGCCGGCACGTCATCACGCATGACCTCCTCCGTGGATGGTGTACCTCTCCGTGCCGGGACCGCGTCAGTGCTCACCATCTTTTTCTTAAATTCTCTCACCTCTTTCTATAAGCTTTGCATCTGTTCGGCCAAACCTGGATTATCCCGACTCGACGTTTCGCTGTCGGAAGTAGAAAAGTGTTCTTCTCTGTCTTGAAGGGGGTCTGATCCGTGCGCTGGCCGCGCAATGGTTCTGTTTCAACTAGCGGAACTGCCCGAGCTGGTGGAGTGTTGGATGGAGGTGTCGAGATCTCCGCAAATTCATCCACTTCCACGGCTTTTCCGATGAGCTCAAACAGCTGCCTGAGGAAATTTTCGTTCAGTAATCCGCCACTGGTTGGTGTTGGTCCGTCAGAGGGGGGTGGCGTGGTGCTAGATCCACTTGCTACCGATGGTTCTGCCCCCTCTGGTCTCATCGTTGACGGCCCTTTCGGCCGCGGCATGCCCCATGGTGCGGAAGAACTAGGAGTACCACCCAACTCCCCCACCAGATTTCACCGTAGTCCATCTGAAGCCATTCAACTCTCACATCTTAGCTCATATTTCCCATAAACACGCTAGAAAAGGACCACCGGAGGTTTTCCGGTGGAAACCTCTCCGATGCTTAAGTCAGAAAGCGTGTGGAGTGTTTTAGTGAGCAAAAAAAGGAATGCACTAGGAATGACATACCTTTCTCAGCCTCAAGGCTGAGATATTTATAGTTTTCCTCCGTGGGGACCCCTTCTGGGATCTCGGAAACAAAGGCCGCGAATCAAGGACCTTTAAGCAACCAATTCTGACAAGTGGTCCCACTTGTCCCCTAGGAAGAGGTCAGGGTACCAGGTCTGCCGTGATCCTCCTCTCCCTCTCTCTTGTTAGTCATGATATTCGATCCTGCCTTAATCCCATTTTATAAGGATTGTTTTATGCAGAATTCACACCAGGTCAGAGTAATTCCTGAGCCGTAGAGACTCTCTTTTCAACATCTCTAATCTATTTCTGAGAAGACCAGACCTGCTCGAGGGTTGAGCTGGCCTAGCTTCTTATCCTTTAATTATCCCAGATCAGGTCTACCTAAATTCAGGTCTGACTTATTTATACCACATCACCGACGAGTGTATTAGTTGCCCCAATACCACCCGCAATACCCAATTACCCGTCCCGCCCGTATACCCGATTCGTACTCGCTTGTATCCGCACATATTATTACTTGAGATCTTTAAAAAAATCACTGAACTTGATTTTTAGGTCTACTTATATATAAAGAAAGAAAATTATAAGAAAGTTCAAATAGCATGACAAATATTTAGTTTATTACATTTAAAGATGTTTCAAAATATATTAAAAAAATATTTAAGTAATAATATTTGTGGGTAAATGGGGACGGATACCCGCGGGTACCTGGCGAGGGTGACATTATCCCCATCCCCGTACCCGCCACGCAAAAAACCGCGATTCCGTACCCGTACTCATCCCCATCGCCTCTTAAAGCCGGTAATCCCCATCCACGTCGGCGCGGGGCGAATGAGTTCCCATTTTAACCGAGTATATTCTCATCTCTACCATTACCCATTGTTCGTATTAAATTTCCACATATCTTTGGCATTCATGATTAATTCATAGAAGCAGTGTTCATATTAAATTTTAAGAAACTTTTGGCATTACAAAATATCAGAGATATTAATCCCAATTCACCAAAATACCCTTTTTCATTGTACGCGAAAAAATGGGGGGAATTGTTCTATTTCTAAATTGACAATCTTCCAACTCGTCATATTTGTTATTAAATTTTTGAAAATAAATATTAAGTTTTCAAGAAGAAACCCCACGAGTGATTCTACTTAATTTGGTGAGATTAATCGATTTTTTATGAAGTACAAAATTACGAACTTTGATTGAAGAATATAAAACATATAATATTAAGTAATTATTGCACAATAAGATTGCGTCGAGAATATCATACCTAATTAAGGAAGAGGTGATCGTCTTTTGGCGTCGATAGAGAGATCGCACCACGCCACCTTTAGATTAGGGTTTTGCAAGTTCGTTGGGAGATCTAAACAAGTGGTAACTTGGTTGCCTTTTTAATATGGCTTCCTTGTAAATATAATCATGTTTAGGGGGATGTGAGTAATGTTAGATACATTTCGAGGGATAATATTATATTCCCAAGACTTAGATTTAAATCTTTTATATGACGTGAGAAGAGATTATGAATATTGGAAATTCAATACTCGTATGACGGTCCCAGTAGATAATACATGTTTGAATTTGCCCAAATTAATGGTCGCAATCAGGGTTAATCATGGCTGTTGAACGAGGCCCCAATTTATAAATTATAATTTTATAACCAATTATACAATTACATCACGTTAAAACATAGGTCTTAAGTTCAAACCTCAAGATTTGAAGCAAAAGACAACAAAAATCTATATATATATATATATATATATATATATATATATAATAACAGTATTGGCTATATGAGGCAATTGTTTTGATTCCCTCCAAAATTTCTTTCTTTCCCTAAAAAGATTTTTTTTTTTGGCGCAAAGCCACAATTGTTGACTTTTCAACTATTTTACTTTTTAATTTAAATCTCACACCTAAATTTTCAACTATTCTTTTGTTTTAATTTAAATCTCACAGCACACAATTGTTGACTTTTCAACCTTTTTTTTTTAAATTTAAATCTCGTAGCACACAAATATTGACTTTTCAACATAGGTTTCAAAAATAAATTCGTGTGTTAAAAAAATGAATTTTAAGTAGTTGAATTTAAGATATTCTAGCTAAAAAATAGGATATAATTTGTTTAAATTCTTGAATTTGTGAACCAAGTTCTTTTTGAATTTTTTAAAGTTCTGAATTTAGATTTTTGAAAAATCAATTTCGGTTTTTTGAAATCTTAGAATTTCAAATTTGTGAACCACATAAATTGAATTTTATCTAATTATTACGTTTTCAAATCAGTTTTTCTATCATCTAATTAGTGATTACAATGATAAAATCTGATTATTTAATAGTCAAATGTTCAAGTTTTGATTAAAGATAAACTATATTTTTTTGTATTTTGAATTGAAATAATAGATAAAGCAAGCATAAGAAAAGAAACTATAAAAATGAATTTAATTACCTGCCCCGAATAAAGAAAAATAAAGCATGAAAATAAATAAAATTACAGGGCCTAAGAAAAATCGGAATAAAAAAAAAGTAAGGCATCGAACTTAAATAAATTACATGTCCCAAATATAACTAATTTGGCAAAAAATAATAAAATATTAAAGCATATTAAATTGAAAAAATATTAATCTCCTTGCATAATTAATCTCTTAGAAATCAGGTATCTTCTACAGTGGTTTTGTTTTAATAAATTGGTAGTTGATTTAATCCGATTTACTTGCAGAATTAGAATCATAAACAAAGGAAATATAATAAATCAAATTTTTGATTTCATACGATTTGTTTGCCTAATTAAAGACATTAAATTTATGGAAAATGAAGCAGATCATTTTTAAAAGATAAAATCAACCAATAAAAAATATACGAAAAATAAAATTCAAAACAAAGAAAATACAGTATATCAAATTTTTATTCAATATTGAATAATTATGAGATTTCAAGTCCGAATCATATTTAAAAAAAAAAATCAGATTTCATACGATTTGTTTGTTTTATTAAAGATATTTAATTTATGGAAAATATTGTAGATTGATTTTTTACACTCTAAAATCAACCAATGAAAAATGTACGAAAAATATAATTCTAAACAAAGAAAATACAGTACATCAAATTTTAATTCAATATTGAATAATTCTGATATTTCGAGTTGGGATCATTTAAAAAAAATATATTTTATACGATTTGTTTGCCTAATTAATGACATTTAATTCATAAAATATATCTATTTTTTTTCCATAACCGACAAATAAAAAATGGACAAAAAATTAAAACCGGATACAATATTTATAATGAGGGGATACGAAATCATGTCTGTTTGGGTTATTGGAATTTCAAGATTTGAATCTCTATTATTTCAACTAATCTCCCTATAAATATAGGTTCTTATTCTTTACGAATCAATTTCAATTTCCACCCGAATGTGTATGTGCTTTTTCTCTATTTTAAAAACTTGGGCAGCAAAATTTTTTGGAACGATGCATCCTTTATTTGGACTTAGCAAAAGACATCGAGCGAATGAATAAAAAAACACTTAAGCTTAGTGTTGTTTGATTTTTTGCTCGATCAGGATTTGATGACAAGGAACAAAAGACTTTCATGAAAATAATTTGTCATGATCGGAGGTAATTAGTGGTTCTCAATAATTATATTATTATATATAGATATATAGGTTTGGGTAGTCTACTAAATTTTATCATTATATATAGATATATAGGTTCGAATTATTTACTAATATTCGATTAATATATTGAATTGACTTAAATTGTCTCTAATTATGTAAAACAGGGATGACGAATTACTGGTGTTAAAAATAAGATCAATGTCAAGTTGTTCGAGAATCGAATGTCTTAGTTTATATGTCTATGTATTTTCTTTTATTTTGTCTTGCTTCTTCAAATTTTATTATTTATTTAATTACTATTTTAACAACATTATATTCTTTTTTCTTACTTTAAATTGAAAGTATTTATTTTTTTATATGTATATGTGTATGTATGTATATACTATAGTTAATTTTGAATTGAAATAAGATATAGAATAATAATTTTGGATATTTGATTTTATTTGATTTTTTATATGGTTTTGAATGGAAATAAAATATTAGAATAATATTTTTATTCGTTTTTTTAAGTATATAAAGAGAGAGTGTATGTGTATGTGTATGTATATATATATACTTTATTAATTTTGAATTTAAATAAGATATAAGAATAATATCTTATTGAAATATTAGGTTAATTTAAATGTATTGTCTAGTAATGTTATTAAATCTATTGTGTTTAATTAAAATCATGTATCTGATAATGTATTGATCTAAATTCAAGATACTTACACTACAAAAAAATTCGGCAATGCTGATGGCCAAATACGTCAGTATATGAAATACTGATGGCCTCCTGACGGATAATGGCCGCCATTATTTTTGTGGTCAGGATTCGTATCCTGACGGAAAAATGTACCCACCAGGAATGCCGGCGGATTCCTTGACGGCTTTACCCACCAGTATTCCTGTCGGGTTTGACCCGCCAGGAACATCTTATGCTTTACTGGGGGTGTGCCGTCAGCAATCCTGGGCGGGTTGGCCGTCAGCATTCGTGGCCGTTTTTGCAGTCAGCATTACGCTGGTTTCCTGACAACAATTTGCTGTAATTTTGATATATTAAATAATAATTAAGTTAAAAATAATAAACAAATAAAATTTTAGATAATCCAAAATAAAATATCCACTAATAAAAAAATCAAAACAAATCATTCAATAACTAAAAATCAATTCATCTGTCGAATGTATAAAAAAATCCTGAACTATCCATCCATATCTAAATCTGCCCACCATCCGGATCACGGGGAGGCCGACGAGCCATGGCCTGAGCAACAGCTTCTTCAATCTGCTATTGGAGCCTCAACTGGGAACGCTCCTACTCCTCACGGATCCTCTGAATCTCCAGCGCATGCTCCTCGCGGATCCGCTGAAGCTGCTCAAGCTGCTCCTGCTGGGACTGCACCTGCGTCTAGAGCTGACAAACATCGGCGGTGGAGGTGGAAGAAGTACTGCAGTCCTTCTGAGTCTTCCCAAAACATCCAAGGCCATAGTGTCGACCCTTCCTATTCTCGACAACCTGTAGGTAGACCTCGTTCGGGTCTACCTGAGGGCTACCATCATCAGACGACGCAGCACGCCTCTCCTCCAAAGCCCTCTCATAGTCCTCCTGATATCAAAATTTTCTGCTATTATTACTAAACAACTTTTATCAGATTTTATAATAAATCAGATATATATAACATATAAAACTTACATCTATCCTCTGGGCTTTGGGATCCGTAAATGTGCCGTCGGGATTTCAATGATACCTCAGCAGAAGCTCGTAGTTACTGGGCTGCATACCCGTCTGTGCAGCCTGTATTTAAAGATACATTTACAATATTTAATATAATGAATTAATTAAAAGATAAAATTATACATGTGTTCAATAATATAATTAATTACTTAAAATATTTTTATCGACTTACAATCTTGGCCGCCTGTCGATTAGCCAGCATAGACTCGCCTCGATGTTTCGCTATACCAGTCGAAGGGCCTCCGGGCTCGCTCATTCTGTTCCGTCTGGCCTTCTCAGACTTCTCCACCTCCTCAGGTCGCTGAAACTCCACCAGCCGTCTGTTCCAAATTGACCCCCCTACGCAGGCAGGTATCGTCCCATTCCGTCGATACGCCTTCTTCCACTCTTATATACGACTGTTATAATTATCTCGCATCACTATGTAGAATGCCGCCTTGATGACATTCTCATCGTATATACTCCTGTCCCACCACTCCAATCCCTATAAAAGAAATACAATTAGACAAAATAATCAATCAATTTACTTAACACAAATCAAAATAAAAAAAAATACCCTAAAACGAGGCCACCACGTCCGACGATGGCTGTCTGGGATTTGCTCGAATTTCCACCCTTCCAGGTGGATACAAGACTCGTGTATAGTCCTGAGATAGGTCGGCAAGTCCTTTGACGGGCTTCATAACCTAAAAATTAATAAGTTTATTTCAACATATGTCAAATAATTAAATTATATGTTAAACACATAACAAAATTGATTAAGATGTTACTTACCTATTTTCGATCACGACTACCTCGATCCAAGTAGTCCTGACCTCTGATAAACCGGGAGTGCTCCCCGCCTTATTAGACGGGGTGGGTGGAACAGTATTATCCAAATCCATATCGGTGGCATCATCCTCATGGGGTCCCGAGGACGATGAGCAGAGAGAAATCCGACGATTATGAGGACCCCTGTTAGGCATCTAACATCTAACATAGTTTTATTAATAATTAGAATTAATTATATAATTATATATATGTGTGTTTTGATTTCAAATTTAGATAAACTTTAGGGCAAATTATATTGTGATTTATGCATGTATTCACCCATTATATTGTATATATATTGTTCATGCATGGGAGGCCATGATGATCGGCCGGGGTTTAATTTTGTTTATATATATTATTGTCATTGGTGTTGTTGGTTGTATAACGTCGGATGTTGACGTGGGTTACGACGCCGGCCGGGAGGTGTTGTCCCTCCAATAGCGGGTTTTCAATTTTTTTCTAAAAACGTGATAGGGTGTCACGTGATCTTATTTAAGTTTTCAAAATATTTTTTAAAAAATGTGACGGTGGTAATTGCTTATTTGGAACCTTGGCGAAGTGACGTGATGCATATAGATCACTTGTTTGAGAATTAATATCAAATAGAAAAATTTGAAACTAAGTTTTGAATTATTCCAATATTCCTTAGACCCTTTTGAGATTTAGTATCAAATATAGAGTTTGATACTAAATTTAGAATTGTCCCATTTTTGGACAGTTTGAGAATGTGACTTGTAGTATGGTTATCTTATGTGTATGTTTTTTTTTTTTAGTTTTGAAATTTTGGTTTTTGCATCTCTCTAATTGTTCTCGGGTGCACTGAAATATACGTGTACTGCGAGAACTGAGAGGAGATGCTGCCGAAATTTTGAATCTAATAAAAATGCATATTTTAAGATAATACATACTAAAAAATACTCTGTCAACTTGAGATGATATTTCTACCAAGTTTCTTCGATTCAGTGGAACATTTGCCTGTCCACTTACCATACGAAGCGAGAATTGATGGTCCAGTGCAATATAGGTGGATGTATCCTTTCGAGAGGTATCTTCGCAAGTTAAAAAACAATGTAAGGAATAAAGCGTGTGTTGAAGGCTCGATAGCAAACGCATATCTAGTTGAAGAGGCGTCGAATTTTGTTTCGTACTACATCGACGATAATTTCTCCATAAAAAGGACAAACTTAAATCGTAATGAAGAAGCTCAAAATGATGATGATTTAGAAGAGTCAAAAAGTGATGAACTAAATTTAACTGAAGAAGATGAAGAAAGCTACGAAGATGAGTCTGAAAGTTAGGGCTGAGGTTTGAAGATTTTATGAGTGTTAACGATAATCTGAACAATCATATATATATATATATATATATATATATATTATATATATATATATTATATATATATATATAATATATATATATATATATATATATATATATATATATATATATATATATTATATGTGTGTGTGTGTGTGTGTGTGTGTGTGTGTGTGTGGTGTGTGTGTGTGTGTGTGTGTGTGTATACATAGACACACACATATATATAATTATATAATTAATTCTAATTATTAATAAAACTATGTTAGATGTTAGATGCCTAACAGGGGTCCTCATAATCGTCGGATTTCTCTCTGCTCATCGTCCTCGGGACCCCATGAGGATGATGCCACCGATATGGATTTGGATAATACTGTTCCACCCACCCCGTCTAATAAGGCGGGGAGCACTCCCGGTTTATCAGAGGTCAGGACTACTGGGATCGAGGTAGTCGTGATCGAAAATAGGTAAGTAACATCTTAATCAATTTTGTTATGTGTTTAACATATAATTTAATTATTTGACATATGTTGAAATAAACTTATTAATTTTTAGGTTATGAAGCCCGTCAAAGGACTTGCCGACCTATCTCAAGGACTATACACGAGTCTTGTATCCACCTGGAAGGGTGGAAATTCGAGCAAATCCCAGACAGCCATCGTCGGACGTGGTGGCCTCGTTTTAGGGTATTTTTTTTTATTTTGATTGTGTTAAGTAAATTGATTGATTATTTTGTCTAATTGTATTTCTTTTATAGGGATTGGAGTGGTGGGACAGGAGTATATACGATGAGAATGTCATCAAGGCGGCATTCTACATAGTGATGGCGAGATAATTATAACAGTCGTATATACGAGTGGAAGAAGGCGTATCGACGGAGTGGGACGATACCTGCCTGCGTAGGGGAGTCGATTTGGAACAGATGGCTTGGTGGAGTTTCAGCGGCCTGAGGAGGTGGAGAAGTCTGAGAAGGCCAGACGGAACAGAATGAGCGAGCCCGGAGGCCCTTCGACTGGTATAGCGAAGCATCGAGGCGGGTCTATGCCGGCTAATCGACAGGCGGCCGAGATTGTAAGTCGATAATAATATTTTAAGTAATTAATTATATTATTGAACATGTATAATTTTATGTTTTAATTAATTCATTATATTAAATATTGTAAATGTATCTTTAAATACAGGCTGCACAGACGGGTACGCAGCCCAGTAACTACGAGCTTCTGCTGAGGTATCATCGAAATCCCGACGGCACATTTACGGATCCCAAAGCCCAGAGGATAGATGTAAGTTTTATATGTTATATATATCTGATTTATTATAAAATCTGATAAAAGTTGTTTAGTAATAATAGCTGAAAATTTTGATATCAGGAGGACTATGAGAGGGCTTTGGAGGAGAGGCGTGCTGCGTCGTCTGATGATAGCAGCCCTCAGGTAGACCCGAACGAGGTCTACCTACAGGTTGTCGGGAATAGGAAGGGTCGACGCTATGGCCTTGGATGCTTTGGGAAGACTCAGAAGGGCTGCAGTACTTCTTCCACCTCCACCGCCGATGTTCGTCAGCTCCAGACGCAGGTGCAGTCCCAGCAGGAGCAGCTTGAGCAGCTTCAGCGGATCCGCGAGGAGCATGCGCTGGAGATTCAGCGGATCCGTGAGGAGTAGGAGCGTTCCCAGTTGAGGCTCCAACAGCAGATTGAAGAAGCTGTTGCTCAGGCCATGGCTCGTCGGCCTCCCCGTGATCCGGATGGTGGGCAGTTTAGATATGGATGGATAGTTCAGGATTTTTTTATACATTCGATTGATGAATTGATTTTTAGTTATTGAATGATTTGTTTTGATTTTTTTATTAGTGGATTTTTATTTGGATTATCTAAAATTTTATTTTGTTTATTATTTTTAATTTAATTATTATTTAATATATCAAAATTACAGCAAATTGTTGTCAGGAAACCAGCGTAATGCTGACTGCAAAAACGGCCACGAATGCTGACGGCCAACCCGCCAGGATTGCTGACGCGGCACACCGCCAGTAAAGCATAAGAATGTTCCTGGCGGGTTCAAACCCGACAGGAATACTGGTGGGTAAAGCCGTCAAGGAATCCGCCGGCATTCCTGGTGGGTAACATTTTTCCGTCAGGATACGAATCCTGACCAC
>BMAC01000699.1:206225-220025 GCA_014905375.1 Phtheirospermum japonicum | reverse complement strand
GACCAGGGATGGAAATCTCATTAACTTTCAATTTACGAGGCCGAGAGTTGGTTTCTCTAGATTTTTCACTCAGTTTCTCCAATACTCGTTTTGCCTCGCGGGCCATTAAATCACCAAAATCTCCTCCTGCTGCTATTTCAACTTGGCTCTTCCCCATGGGCGACAAACCATCAAAGAAAAACTGATTAATTATCTCAGGGGAATAGCTATGATGGGGGCATGCTTGTAAAAGTGATTTGTAACGCTCCCATGTTTCATGAAATAATTCACCCTCCACTTGTTCGAAGTTAGAAATCTGTCTCCGAATTTGCCCCGTTGTTTGTGCCGAATAGTATTGATTTAGGAACTTCTCTCTTATAATCTCCCAATCAGTTAATGATCTTGGTTCTAAGGACAGTAAACATGTCTCCGCCTTGTCTTTCATGCTATAGGGGAAATAAATCATTTGCATCTCCTCCCGGTTTAGGCCATGACCTACAAATCTTCCTACTTCATCGATAAAGTAGTTCAAAAATGCTAAAGGGTCTTCGTGGGCATTTCCGTGAAAATTCGGAAGTAAATTAATTTGATGCGGTTTAATCTCTACTTCCCTTGCAGTCAGGCCAAGTACAATAGCAGATCCATAAAGCACAACCTTCGGGCGTGCCAAATCTCATTGTCGAGGCGCTCGATCTCCCCTTGGTTCCCAAACTCGGTCATTATCTCTCTCATAGTGGTCGTAATGCACGTAATGGTGCTCGCGCTCGTATCTCCTTCCGAATTATTTTGCTCGTAACCATGATCTTGATTCTCCAACCAATCATTCACGTGCCCTTGATTGTTAGCATACGTGTTATGCTGCAGAAAATCTTCGTTTCTAATTGCCACGTTCTCGATGTTGTGTTGGCGAATAGCATTGTTGTTCATCTCTTCGTTGTGCCTCACATTCGCCATGTTGGGTTGGTGACCGATTACGTTTTGCTGCTGGTCGACTCCTTCGTTTCTCCCCGCATCTTGTCTCGCAATAATGGGGCTTGGTGGTGATCTCGGTGGTAAATCGCCGTTTCGAATCGAATTTGCTTCTAACATAATGTCGGAAGCTTGATCACAAGCGAAATCAGTTGCTGTTGAGGAATCGTCCTCGGGAATAAAAACGGGTTCTGGTCTCAGTGGATTTGAACGGTGGATGTTGTCAATGAATGGTACAAGGTCGCGTTGAAGTGATCGCCTTCCTTACATAAACTCAACAATACATCAACATACCAAATTGCAAAGACCAAGTAAAAATAAAAATAAACTAATAAATCAAAAAGAAAATAAAACGAAAAACATCTTTAATTCCTACTCGTTGCTTCCTCGGCAACGACGCCAAATTTCTGACTCAAACTTTTGTGCACCCCTTTTTAATAAATTAATTTAAAACACCTCAGTTTTCTCGCAAGTGTACGAGGTAACTGTAGGGTGATGAGTTTGACTCGAGTCGTATCTCTCGAGGAAACAACTATTCGGTTTTTCGGATGTTTTTCTCAATTTACCAACTAGAATAAAATACATGTACAATTAGGGTTTTAAAAGAAATTGAGTTGATCATTATAACTATAGCAATAATTAAACGAAAGCTATTTAAACTAATTATTCTAACTAAATTATCAACTACGAGCAATAATTAAACTACTTGAACTCAAGAACTAAGAATCAATAGCAATGAATCTAAAGCATAAATATAATAACTACTCTTAAGTAATCGCATCATACGAATCCAAGAACGAATAATTAAGCATAAATAAACTCGCATAAATAAACTAAATTAACCAATATCCAATATCCAAGTATAAAACGATTAAACTAATTAAACTAGAATTAACTAAGAGATTAACCAAGAATTAAACTAATAATTAAACTAGAATTAACTACTAAATTAACTAAGAGTGTAGAAAACTTATTGTAACTACTAAAAGCAATGAGAAGCTCCATCTATTCCGGAGTTGCACGTCGATCTTGGGCGAAGATTGAATCCCGAACGCAAATTCGATGTTTTGGACGCGTTGTTCTTCGATCCTTGATCTCCATCTTCAAATCTCATTATGAGATGTGGAATTATGTTTATTATCAGCTAAAATACCCTAGGGGGTCGTGTGTCTGGTGTCTCTCCTTTAAAAATCCGAAATATAGAGGGTTTATATAGATATTGCAAGTCTTGGCGCACAAGAAACCCTAAAATCCGAATTCTGGGCCATCGCGTCGACGGTGCATCGACGGTGCGTCGACTGACGAGTGCTGGTGCTCGGCGTCGGTGCTGCCTGGGCGGGTGCGTCGACTGGGTGCGTCGACATTGACGCTTCAGCAAAGTTGCATCAACGTTGCGTCGTCATCGGTGCGTCGACATCGACGCTTCAGCAAGTTGCGTCGACAGTGCGTCGACGCTGCGTCGACTGACGCGGATCATGGCTCGCATCGATGGAGCGTCGACGGTCGTGTCAGTCGATGCGATTGCGCGTCTGCCTCCATCTCTCTCTATCTTTTGCTACTCGTTTCGCTGGAAAGCTCGTTCTCCTGTTCTTGAATATCGAACTTCGTCTATTACGCGCTGAACTCTTCCGGTTACTTAGCTGTAAAGTGAAAACAACGAAATATCACCTATTTGCATCAATTACGATTAAAATACGGTAAAATAAGTCAGAACTATAAAAATACGGAATTATGCTTAAATCGTTCAAATTATACCAAAAACAAATAGAAAAACGAACTAAAAAGCTAATAAAAATAAGGACAAATCTACTCTAATCAGTCTCACAAAATTACAACTAAAAAGATACCAAATACCCTGATATCAAAAAATGCCAAGATTACCTAAAAAAAGTGAACTAAGTCCACTTCAAAGTGGATTTCACAATACCATCAATCGAGGGAATCAAAGGGCATTGATTTAAATACTCCTTGGCGACATAAATCACTGTCTTCTCTCCCCGAGACATTGTTCCGACTCCCATCTCAAGACCTTTTGGTATCTAATCAGAAAGAAGAAGAATGAAGATGATATGTTCAAGTGTGTATTCTTTTATTTAGTAAACGGAGTATTATTTATTTTTTTACCTCAGATTTTCCAAAAGTAAAGCAGAAGGATTCTTCTTGAGTATGTGAAAAAAATCACTTTTCCATCCCCTGATTTCCCTGAAATCCTACAACAGAGAGAGATATTGGGTTTATATTCTCCATGTAATTTCAGAATGAGAGAGAGAGAGAGGGTTCATACCAAGCTTTAACTTCATAGGGTGCTCTAGGTTGTTCCCAACCATGTCCTCCTTTTACCTGTTATTAATTAGACAAATGAATATCAAAACAAAAAATTCAAGTTTGTTATAACCTTTACAATCTCAAACAAATAAAAATTTGCTCCAAGAACTTCAATTCTTGCAAAATTTGATCAGAGCTTTTATCAAACTACCAGGCGTGATTTTCTTTCTCCTACACATAAAATTAAAATTACTTGAAAAAAGAATTCAAAATGATAATAATAAAAAAATAAAGGGAATTTAGGGCTCGCCTTTTGTCATCTTCAGAAGCAGGTTTTATCTTCTGTGGATCAAATTCTTGCTCTGAGTCTTCATTTACGGCCATATTATCAATTTACTGCAATTCGAAAATCTCACTTCTTAGATCACAGTAGTGGAGTGACGATAAACCCCAGGTAAAGAAGAAATAATAGGAATTTAGATATAATAATTGATAAATAAATTACGCAAACACCTTTCGTAATATCCGAGTCACTGTCAGCCAAAAAACCTCACCCTGTTATCATCGCCTAAATCCACGTAGAGCCACACCTGAGCTGTGCAACCCGGCACGCGGCTGTCAGTGGTTTTCGATGAGTCATCAAATTGGGGGAAAAACTCGGCGTAGTGCAAGAGCTTCTTCACGTGGTCCACAAGATCGATTAACGATTTGAACTCGTGAATGAGGAGTTGTAGCTTTTCTACGGCGGTGGCCGCGGCGGTGGTGAGGTTGCCTCTGCCGTGAGAGGCGACGGCTGGGCAAGAGAAACGAGTTCGGGGAATGGGTTTAGAAGAATTTAGATGCAGATTTTGAAATAGAGCCAGCGTTGATTCGCTTTTTTTTCTCTCATGGAGGAGATATGAGACATCGGTATGAGACGTGAGACGGATGAGAGAGGAGATGAGAAAACTAGGGCAAACTTGCAATAGAGCCCGGTGTTATTTTCGTTACATTTTAGAATTTCTTTTTTTTTTTAATCAATATACCAGAACTTCTTTTTAATGGCATTTTGGTATATCAATATACCAAAACACCCTTAAAAAGGCATTCTGGTATATCGAATATACCAGAATGCCTTTTTTAACGACGTTCTGGTATATTAATATACCAGAACGCCCTTAAAACGACATTCTGGTATATCGAATATATCAGAACGCCTATTTTAACGGCGTTCTGGTATATCAATATACCAGAATGCCATTTTTAAAGACGTTCTGGTATATTGATATACCAGAATGCCTTTAAGAAAGACGTTCTGGTATATGACACTTTTATTACGAAAATACCACCGGCTTATATTCTAGGATGTCTTTTTCTGAGACGTTCTAGATTGACTGTTCTGAAATAGATTTTCTGCACTAGTGTCCATAACCTTTGGTATTCCCCTTTGTATCCTTTTCACATAAACTATACAATCTTTCGACAATTCTAATTATAATTTCAATTTATATGGGTTCATACCAAGCTTTAACTTCATAGGGTGCTCTAAGTTGCTCCCAACCATGTCCTTTTACCTGTTATTAATTAGACAAATGAAAATCAAAACAAAAAGTTCAAGTTTTTTATTACCTTTACAATCTTAAACAGATCAAAATTTGCTCGAAGAACTTCAATTCTTGCAAAATTTGATCAGAGCTTTTATCAAACTACCAGGCGTGATTTTCTTTCTCCTACACATAAAATTCAAATTACTTGAAATAAGAATTCAAAATGATAATAATAAACAAATGAAGGGAAATTAGGGCTCGCCTTTTATCATCTTCAGAAGCAGGTTTTATCTTCTGTGGATCAAATTCTTGCTCCGAGTCTTCATTTACGGTCATATTATCAATTTACTGCAATTCGAAAATCTCACTTCTTAGATCACAGTAGTGGAGTGACGATAAACCCCAGGTAAAGAAGAAATAATAGGAATTTAGATATAATAATTGATAAATAAATTACGCAAACACCTTTCGTAATATCCGAGTCACTGTCAGCCAAAAACCTCACCCTGTTATCATCGCCTAAATCCACGTAGAGCCACACCTGAGCTGTGCAACCCGGCACGCGGCTGTCGGTGGTTTCGATGAGTCATCGAATTGGGGGAAAAACTCGGCGTAGTGCAAGAGCTTCTTCACGCGGTCCACAAGATCGATTAACGATTGGAACTCGTGAATGAAGAGTTGCAGCTTTTCTGCAGCGGTGAGGTTGCCTCTGCCGTGAGAGGCGACGGCTGGGCAAGGGCACCGGGTTTGGAGAATGGGTTTAGGAGAATTCAGATGCGGGTTTTTGAAATAGAGCCGGCGTTGATTTGCTTTTTTTTCTCTCATGGAGGAGATCTGAGACATCGGTATGAGACGTGAGCCGGATTAGAGAGGAGATGAGAAAACTAGGGCAAACTTGCAATAGAGTCCGGTGTTATTTTCGTTACATTTTAGAATTTCTTTTTATTTTTTATCAATATACTAGAACGTCTTTTTAACGGCGTTCTGGTATATCAATATTCCAAAACGCCCTTAAAAAGGCGTTCTGATATATCGAATATACCAGAACGCCCTTAAAACGGTGTTCTGGTATATCGAATATATCAGAACGCCTTTTTTAACGGCGTTCTGGTATATCAATATACTAGAACGCCGTTTTTCAAGACGTTCTGGTATATTGATATACCAGAATGCCTTTAAGAAAGACATTCTGGTATATGACACTTTTATTACGAAAATGCCACCGACTTATATTCTAGAATGTCTTTTTCTGAGGCGTTCTACTTTGACTGTTTTGGAATAGATTTTCTGCACTAGTGTCTAAACCTTTGGTATTCCCCTTTGTCTCCTTTTCGCATAAACTATACAATCTTTCGACAATTCTAAATATAATTTCAATTTATATTACAAAGTATTTTCTTTCCCCACAAACTATCTTCATTTTAACAGATTACCGTATGAACTATTATTTATAACAATCAATCATATGAATTATGTGTCTTTTGCAATTTACCCTCCAATACCAGGATTTAGTGGTTTTAGAACACATCACCGACTCTGGAGGAAAACACTATTTACAAAGAAACCCAATTATTTTCCAAAATTAGGAAACCCATATTTAGACTTGGACAAAAATTTGTGTACGCCCGCCTAACGGAGTACATTCCGTTAGACAGGGGCCAAATTTTAGTTTTTAGGGTTTTTTAGGATTCTAGTTTCTTAGTTTTTGTTTGTTTTTTTTTGTTTTTTTTGGGTATTTTTGAGGTTTAGCTTTGGAGGACCTACCTAAAGGCTAGACTCTTGTTTGGACCTTTTGAGATAACTGCATATATTTGTAATATACTTTTAAATCTTAGGTTGTAGTTTTTGACCTGATCTCAACAATTCTTATGTGATGGAAATTTACTTTGATGAAATGTAGGCATGCCGTAGAAATTAGGTAATAATTTCATATAATTTGCTGGGTAATCAACTTCTGTGTTCAGTTGCTAGATTATTTACATTTATCGAATCTTATTTAGTTAAAGTTGTGTTGCTTTGAGAAAGCGATTGCTGAATATTTTGATATCTCTTTCTATTTTTGTCACCTTCTTCCTGCATTCTTGATTTAATTTTTTGATTGAAAACTAGGGCTCAAATTCTTGTTTAATCTTTGTAGCAACTTCAGCTATCGAGGAATGAGAGTGACCACGTTGAAGACAAAATACTTCATCTACAATGGTATCTTAGGTAACTCAATACCCCTTTTTCTTACTGGGCATACCAGTTATTTTGCTGAGAGCACACTGTAGGTTAGGGAATTTAATGCTTTTAGCACAACGGTAAAAGTATTAACTTTTAGCATAATGCTTAAAGTGTTAATTTTGCACTCACAATTTTGATGAAATAAAACCAACACCTTAGGCTGTTTGAGCGCACACACACACACACCCACATACAAAAAAAAAAAACTTTGATGAAATAAAAATGAAGAAAGAAAAACTTGCTGGTGTAAATTTCTTACCTTTAATTGAAGTTAGTTCCTGAAGAAAATATGTGAAGCATTTCTCATGAATTCATTGGTCAGGTTTGATGGTGTGAATGTTGTGAACAAGGAAGAGGTACTTGCTGAGCTTGACAAATTGCAGGTTAGTATTTTTACACAGAGAGTTTATATGCTAAGTAGTTCACTTGACATTGGTACTATTAGGTTTTCACATGTAGACAGTATATTTATCAACCATAACAGAGCTCTTGACATTTTTTTCACTTGGGTTGTCTGCTTGAGTAAGTTATTTATTTTCAGCTTTTGTTGTATTGTTTGGATGAAACATATTACTCAAATCTTCTATACAATTGTTGTTAGGTCGGTCTAAACACGAGTTTGTGCAGCTGAGTCATCAACAGGCGAAATGAGAATGCCATCGAAAGGAAATATGTGTTAAATTGAGTTGTTATTATTATTATTATTATTATTTTTTGACTTATCTATATGTTGCGTAAAGTATTTTTTAGGATTTTAAAATATTGTAGTTATTAGCTTACATGTTTTGCTATAATTATTATCTATTAGTAATAAAAAACTTGCTTTTATTGAATTTTAGTTTTTTTTTTTATTTTGTGATATAATTAATATATTCGAATATTAAAAACCCGTTATGGAAGATGTACTTTCTAGAATGGATATTTAAAAATCCGTTGTACCGAAAGATATACTTTCTAGAAGGTATCTTTAAAAACTAGTTTTTTTTTCAGCTTTTTAGAATGGATTTTTAAAACCCATTCTAGAAAGTAGTCCTAAAACGGATTTGACGGTTAACAGACACAAAATACTATTTTCTAGAACAGATTTTCAACCATTCTAAAAAGCCAGACATTCTAGAACGGTATATAATGGGGGTAGAACCATTTCAGAATATATGTTTATCCGTTGTAAAATATCTCTGCTACACTAGTAAGAAAATTCTAATTAAATTTTGTTTAAGTGAAATTCAAACGAATCATATTCATGTTCCTTTTTGTAACATTTGAGTTCCCATAGAATATTGTTATTTTTTTCAACTTTTCTCTATCATTATAATGAAATTTGTCATTCTTACCAATGCTCGAATTTTGTCCAAGTAACAATTCTAACATGTTTTGTTCTAGTGAAGGTTTTATCTAATAACATGGGTACAATAACGAAGTCTTTTACATTCAAGTAATATTTCGCTAAATTTAGCTTGAGTTATTTGGAGGATGTAATTCTTTCTTGGTGTTTTTCTTTTCCTTCCATTTTTGGCATGTTATGCAACTCGCTTTTATTTTCTTTAGTTATATATATTCTCACATACAATATTCAACTATATTTTCATCTGTTGTAGAAGAATTTCTTGTGGTCCCATCTTCACGATTAGCATTAATTAGCCAGGCTCTGAAGTGGCAACAACATCAATGTTTCATACCTAAATAACTGCCACATGATTTGATCTATTGTTATATCTCATTTCAACTCTCCGTTATGTGCTTATGTTACATACTGCAATTGCTCTGCGGTTTATCCTTACACAGACATAGTTAAAAGAATTTTAATATAAACACTATGTTAGTTTTTAATTGTTCAGAAACCTATTTACTTGATGTATAGAAAATATGTAATTAAACATGCCACCATATTTTAGAATGATAAATAATTTAGTGAGATGAGTCTCATAATATGAGACCAATTTTTATCATACTCAATTGTCCAACCCACCCGTTGCCTACCCCGCCCGTTGCAACCCTAACCTTAAAAAAAAACCATTCAGCCATTTAGCCCAGCTGCAACCCCTCTTCTCCCTCTCCACTACTCTACTTCTCTATAGAACTCCCACGACTATTGTCGGTGGTCATCCTCCTCTTCTGGTGATGAAATTTATCAAAAGATATATTATTTTAATTGTCTCAACTCTCTCATTCTAAATCTAAAGTTTGATTTACGATTCGATCTTTCAATCATCGTAGATCAGAGGTCAAATTTTATGAATTATCAATTTTGACCTCTGATATACGATGATTCACCAGGTCAATTTTGGATCTGCAATCACCTCTTAGATCCCTTCATTGTAATCTATGAGATTCCCATTTTATGTATTCAAATCGATGTTGTAATCGATTCCGACGACGATATTTTTTTTTATCCCGCTTCACTCACTCTCTCTCTTTCCATTTTTTAACAAGGTTGTGGTCGCCATTTTTCTGTCCACTCATGGTGGCGTCTATGCAGTGGTGGTGATGTTAGACTATCTGTTTATGTGTGTGCTCATTTGTTTAATTTTTTATAGTATTGTTGTAATTTGTTTGTATATGAATGTTTTTTACTCTTTAGTTTATGGACTATATTTTTCACAAATTAAATGGCCCATAAGTGTTTACTTTTTCATATGTGTAATGATGTTAGTGCGGTGGTGGCCGATGGGAGTAGATGTGGCATGGTCGAGGGATTGAAGCACGAGTTCTATTTTTTTTGTGAATTTAGGCAACAACAACAACAACAAAAAAAAAAAAGAATTTCATCTTACGTATATAATTATAATCAAATAGAAAAAAAAATACATTTTGTATCTTTCTCCATCTCCCGAAAACCCCATTTCACTAAAAAGAAGAATTCCAGTTGTGTTGCATTCTAACAATAACTTGTAAGAAACCTTTACTTTACTACTTAAAAAAACTAGAAGACAAGAATAAAATATAAAGGGAAGGGGATGAGAATATTTTTATTATCTAGCATATATTAACTAAAATGATACCGTATCTGGTTAAATATATTTATATCACAAAACTGGGTTTAAGTATCACAAGTTATACTCAAAGTGTCAAGAAAATGTGTTTTAATTTCATGTCAAATATACAATTTTTACAGTTAAAGTATTACAATATCAATTTAAGATATCACAAATTGTAATAAATGTATAAAAAAATATCATTATTTCAACTCCTAGTTGCAATAAAAATTTAAGATATTACATAAGGTTATTAATGTATCTCAAAACATAATTGAAATATCACAATTACATGTATTATAAATGAATATGATATTTTTCAAATTAATGTATTACAAATTATAGTAAAAGTATCACAAACTTAATTAAAAGTATCACAATTTGAGTGAAAAGTATTACCATTTGATTTAAAACTATTGTATAATATACCCCAATATGGAGTATTAAAAATTACTATAAAAGTATCACAAATCTATTTAAAAGTATAACAACAATTTTATTAATATTATTAAATAGTATAATTTATATAAATGTATCATAAATGCAGTTAAAGTATCAAAAATTTGTTAAAAAGTATCAAAGTGCATATACATAATATTATATGTTTTTATCAAGTGTTACAAATTCTGAGTATTAGAAAATATGTGATACTTTTACTATGTTTTGTGATACGTGATCAAGTTTTTGTGTTACTTTTAATTATTTAAGAGTAATAGGCATAGATGTAAGGAGAAAAAAAATAAAATTATAGATAATGTGATAGTTTAATAATATTTTTATGATATTTTACTTAAGAAAAGATGTAAAAAATATATAATGTGTTACTTTTACTTGATTTTGTAATACTTTTAGTTGAATCTGTGATACTTTGAACTAAGTTTGCGATACTTTTAACATTTAACTATTTGATGAATTTGTGATACTTTTACCTAATTTAGTAATACTTAAACTGGGCGGATTCTAACTTTGTTTTTCCGGTGACCTTTTTTTTAAAAATCTGGATTGATAGTATTGTAGAGTGGAACGAGAGGAGTTGGAAGGTAGTGATCGATCTAAATTTGGCATGGTGATTCGATGTAAACCGGAGGCCAAAGTTGATGATTTCTGTGACTTTTGACCTTAGATCTACGGTGAATGAAGTATTAGATCATAAATTCAATTCCAAATATAGAACGAGAGAAACAAAATGCATCCAATAATATAAAGATTATTAAAAACATTGCCGGTGATCGGCGACAGTGGTGGTCGATGGCGGCCACCGGTGGCTGACGAGCGGCAGGTGGGAGTGGCGGCTAGAGTCCAGAAGTGGAGAGAGTATACAGTGTGTGTGTGTGTTTATGTGTGGGAGAGAAACAGAAAATTAATAATTTTTTTATTTATTAAATTGATGGGTTGTGGCGGGTCAATTAATGAGTGTGGTAAAACGTGGTTGCATAGAATGATACCGATCTCACAAGAGACCTACCCTTTTAGAAAATGTTCTTTGTAATTTTGTGGTTATCATAATTATATGTGCTAAATAATTATTATATCTTAAACATGGAATAGTATGGAAGCAAATAACAATATAAATAAGGGATAGCTTGTACGATGAAGAATCCCTCTTTCTCTCAGAACTCTTTCATTAAAATATTGTTTGCGCACAAACTACTTGAATTTACAAGTACACACTCTCTCCTAATTTACCAACTCTCTCCGACCAACTCCCTTGAGTTTTAAAAACGTAAAGAACTCCTTTATACGATTAATCAAGATACTAATCCCTAGTACCTTAAAAAGTATAAAATCTATCGTCTTTTTAAAGGCAGGCTGAAAAAAGAACTGTTCATTCCATTAATTCAAAAGTTTCAAAATAAGGTACTTGGATAGGCTAATAGATTGTTGTCCCATGGGGGTAGGTTGCTTCTCATCAAGAGTGTGCTTGCCTCTCAAACTGTTCATCTTTTTCATGTTCTTAAACCTCCTGAAAATGTTGTCCACATTCTTGAACAAATTATGGCATTCTTTTTCTGGGGTTCTTATGGTTCCAGAAATACCACTTACTGGATCTCTTGGAATCAAGCTTGCAGACCTACCAATGAGGGAGGCCTTGGCTTAAGGAAACTCTCTGACTGTATCCAGGCATATTCCTTTAAATTATGGTGGAGGTTTAGAATGCAGAAATCTATATGGGCCATTTTTTTAAAAGAAAGATACTGTAGGCAAAAATTCCCTGGCACTGTTCCTATTTCTGTTCACAACAACCATGTATGGAAGAGAATGTGTAAATTCAGAGATTCTGCACAAAATCAGATTTTCTGGATCCTTGGTGATGGGAATATCAATTTTTGATTTGAACACTGGGTTGGAAAGGGTCCCTTGGTTTCTGACATGCATGGTGATCATAAAAGTCTTGAGGGTATAAAGGTAAATATATTCTGGAATAATGGTGCTTGGGATTTTTAGAAACTGTGTTTTGTTCTGCCAATTCAAACTGCTCACTTAGTTTTCTCTGTACCTATTGATATTGGCAACATGGATATAATGGTATGGAAAGGATCATCTACAGGCTCTTTCACTACAACATCTGCCTGGTCTTGTGTGGTGGAACCCCATGTCAAGCAGAAAATATATATGACTTCTTTTGGAACAAATATATTACTTCCACAGTATCTGTTTTTCTGTGGAGATTGGTTCAAGAAAGGATTTATGTGGATTCAAAGTTGCAGGAAAGGGGAATTCACATGGCTTCAAGATGTTGTTGCTGTGGTGACATTGCAGGTACTTTTAACCCTTTAGTCATTTCAGCCTTTCAAAACGAAACTTCTGTACACATTTTCTTTGAGAGTGAAGTTAGCTTAAAAATCTGGGGTCATTTTGAAAAAAAATTTAAACTGAAATTGCCCCAATCAAAAAATGTGAGAATATTTTTAAATTTCTGGGCTAATTCATTTTCACATGCTTCAACAACACATTTGAGTATTATTGTGCCTTGCCTGGTTTTTTGGTTCCTATGGACTGCAAGAAATGATGCTAAATACATGAATATTAATGTCAAAGCTTACAGAATCCTGGAAAGAATTTACTTACCTATTCTGTTTAGCTAATCGGTTAGATGGGGAGACCTGGAAAGGAGTTCGGCATTTGGTTGGTGTTTTTAAGTTGCAGGAATTTAGACCCACAGTACGGCCCACACCTCTTCTGGTCCAGTGGGACAAGCCAGCACAGGCTCTATCAAATTAAACACATATGGCTCGGTCCAAGAAGGGATGGCTGGAGGTGGAGGAATTATTCGGAACTCAAGAGGAGAAGTGATTCAAGCATTTTCAATCTCATTTCCAGCCCAAAACAGTATTGAAGCTGAAGCCCAAGCACTTGCATACGGGCTGCAGCTGTTAAGGACGATTCCGGCCCAGTCCTACTGGCTTGAACTGGATGCACAGGCCTTGCTTCATCTCATCCAAAATTCGGCCCATCAAGGGCACAGAATTCCCGAGGGAACAGAATTTTCGAGGGATTTTCCGAGGGAACAGAATTCCCTCGGAAATTTCCGAGGGATTTCCGAGGGAAATAAAAATCCCTCGGTTTTTTCCGAGGAAATTACATTCCCTCGGAAAATCCCTCGGAAATCAGGGCGCCAATTTAATTATTTTTAATTTTTTTAAAAAATTAATTAACTTTCCGAGGGATACCCGGATTCCCTCGAATTATTTCGACCGAGGGAAATTGTATTCTCTCGGAAAGTGAATAATTTTTTTTTTAAAAAATAATAAATAAAACCGAGGGAAATCAAATATCCCTCGGTTTTCCGAGGGACTACTTCGCTCGGAAACCACCCGTCGGTCATCCCTCGGTTTTTCGTTCGGTAAATATGGCGGGAACAT
>BMAC01000699.1:175435-196814 GCA_014905375.1 Phtheirospermum japonicum | reverse complement strand
CAACTTGGTTCTGTTGCCAGACTAAAAGTTGATCAGTCGACTGAGCAGGTGTTTGCATGTGTGGTGGTCTCTGCCCCAAATGTTGTTGATTCGAATAGTGCTGGGTGGCGTTGACGTTCCCTCGTTGTTCGTTGTTGAATGGGCACATATCGGCTAAATGTTCGGGGGATCCGCATTGGTGACACATCACATTAGTCTTCTTCTAAGAGGCCTTGCTTGCCCGCTCGGCCTTCCAAGCTGCCAATTTCTCCTCAAATATCTCTTCGCACTTTGCTTTGACTAATTTTCCATCATCTAAGTCAGGATCAGGGATGGAAATCTCATTAACTTTCAATTTACGAGGCCGAGTGTTGGTTTCTCTAGATTTTTCACTCAGTTTCTCCAATACTCGTTTTGCCTCGCGAGCCGTTAAATCACCAAAATCTCCTCCTGCTGCTATTTCAACTTGACTTTTTCCCATGGACGACAAACCATCAAAGAAAAACTGATTAATTATCTCGGGGGAATAGCTATGATGGGGGCATGCTTGTAAAAGTGATTTGTAACGCTCCCATGTTTCATGAAATAATTATCCCTCCACTTGTTCGAAGTTAGCAATCTGCCTCCGAATTTGCCCCGTTGTTTGTGCCGAATAATATTGATTTAGGAACTTCTCGCTTATCATCTCCCAATCAGATAATGACCTTGGTTCTAAGGACAGTAACCATGTCTTCGCCTTGTCTTTCATGCTATAGGGGAAACAAATCATTTACATCTCCTCCCGATTTAGGCCATGGCCTACAAATCTGCCCACTTCATCGATAAAGTAGTTCAAAAACGCCAAAGGGTCTTCGTGGGCATTTCCGTGAAAAGTCGGAAGTAAATTAATTTGATGCGGTTTAATCTCTACTTCCCTTGCAGTCGGGCCAAGAACAATAGCAGAACCATAAAGCACAACCTTCGGGCGTGCCAAATCTCGTTGTCGAGGCGCTCGATCTCCCCTTGGTTCCCTAACTTGGTCATTAGCTCTCTCATAGTGGTCGTCATGAACGTAATGGTGCTCGCGCTCGTATCTCCTTCCAAAGTTATTTTGCTCGTAACCATGATCTTGATTCTCCAACCAATCATTCACGTGCCTTTGATTGTCAGCATACGCGTTATGCTGCAGAAAATCTTCGTTCCTAATTGCCACGTTCTCGATGTTGTGTTGGCGAATAGCATTGTTGTTCATCTCTTCGTTTTGCCTCACATTCGCCATATTGGGTTGGTGACCGATCACGTTTTGCTGCTGGTCGACTCCTTCGTTTCTCCCCGCATCTTGTCTCGCAATGATGGGGCGTGGTGGTGATCTCGGTGGTGAATCGCCATGTCGAATCAGATTTGCCTCTAACATAATGTCGGAAGCTCGATTGCAAGCAAAATCAGTTGCTGTTGAGGAATCGTCCTCGGAAATAAGAACGGGTCTTGGTCTTGGCAGATTTGAACGGTGAATGTTGTCAATGAATGGTACAAGGTCGCGTTGAAGTGATCGCCTTCCTTGCATAAACTCAACAACACGTCAACGTACCAAATGGCAAAAACCAAGAAAAAAACAATAGAAATAAAATAATTAATCAAACAGAAAATAAAACGAAAAACATCTTCAATTTCTACTCGTTGCTTCCCCGGCAACGGCGCCAAAATTTTGATCCCAAACTTTGTGCACCCCGTTTTATAAATTAATTTAAAAGCACTCAGTTTGCTCGCAAGTGTACGAGGTAACTGTAGGGTGATGAGTTTGACTCGAGTCGTATCTCTCGAGGAAACAACTATTCGGTCTTTTCGATGTTTTTCTCTTCAATTCTCAAGCAAATAAATTATACATACAATTTGGGGGGTTTTTGAAGAGTTTGAATTGAACATTATGAACTAAGCTATATTAAGGCTAAATCTAATTAAACTAATTATCTTGAACTAGGCACATAAAGACAATTTCTTAAAACCAGAGTTCTATCACTACTAAAAGGTAAAACTAGGTCCCCCACTACAACAGCCGCCACTCTCGTGGAATTGCCCATGTAGACGGTGATCTCATCCTCACTCAGCTGCCTTTTTACAAGGAAACCCTGTAAAGACATGCAAACATGATCAGTAGCTTCAGTATCTACTACCCACGAATAAGCAGAACAAGTAGCCAAACCTATTTCAACCACTAGAGTATGAGATATACCTCTCTTAATCTTCTTGTTGGGACACACGGACTTCCATTGACCTGACTTGCCACACTTGAAGCATTTGGTCTTCGACTTGAACCCCTCAGGAGGAATTTTTATCTTTAGCTTATTCACCTTAGGCGCCACATTTGCATCCTTCTTAGGAACGAACCTCTTCTTCTTTTTCACCCCCGAAGAAGACGCCCTAACGTCGCCCATGTGCACCTCAGAACTGTTCTTCTGAAGCAGTTCAGCTGCCTGAAGATCTATGAGCACTTCAGCCAAGGTCACATCCTTCTTTACCATCAAGAAGTTAAACCTAAACTGCTCAAACTTCAAAGACAAGCTATGAAGCACGATGTCAAGCTGAGAATCAGTGTCCAGACTGCCACCTAAGGTCTCGATCTCAGCCAGATATCCCATCATCGTGAGAACGTGATCCCTAACAGGTGTGGAGTCAGTCATTTTTGCATTCATCAGCTTTTTCATTGCCAAATGGCATGCCGAGCAATTCTGATGACCGAACAGCTCCCTCAGGTTGAGCATGATATCATAAGCAGTCTTCATAGTCTGATGATGATGTTGCAACACATTTGACATCGAAGCCAAAATGTAGCAGCGCGCGATCTCATCAGACTTAACCCACTTATCCTACACAAGCCTTTGAGATTCGTCAGAACCCTCATCCGGCTTTTGAGGACATTCCTCTTCAAGCACGAATTTGTGTCCCTCAACAACCAGGACTAAGTTAAGGTTTCGAAACTAGTCATTGTAATTTTCACTGATAAGTTTGTTTTCTTTGAGGATAGAGGATAGATTGGAGAGTGCCATAGATGATATGGAAAGAACTGAAATAAAACATGCAATACAGTCACAAAACTTTAGGATAAACAGTATAAAATAGAAAGCCTCACAAAGAATTATATACTTTTCCACTGACACTTTAAAAACTCCTTTTATAAGCCACGATCGTGTGGACATTTATAAAATTCATTTTTAAATAGGTATTAAACCTTTAATTTACCTTCAGTTGAATTTCCTTACAACAAGAAAATTAATAGCCGAATAAAAACACGGTCACATAATCATCTAATTGATAAGCCACGATCATGTGGACGTTTACCAATATATTACGTCTAAGTGTGAACACCATTATCTTTGCACCAAGAGCACTCCTTCGAATTTAACTGCTCTAGATGGAGGAGTCAGTCAGTTCTAATAGTGTTCTACAGCTATCCATTTAGGAGACTTAATTTCTAGAGATTTCATGATATGACACATCCGATATGGAGGAAGACCGATGTCAACGCGCATGCCCATCATATCTCAATTAAACCAGATTTTAATAGAGACCATATGAGATTTCTACATACTTTGGTATGTATCTCTTCCACTTAGTTGTTTATGCTTGAGGTTTCATTTTATCCCATTTTAACAACATGCAACCATCACATAAAATGTAAACATACATGCATGATTCAAATAACAAAATAAGAAATAATGTAAAACCAACTATCATGGCTTATATCTCATGTTGATTGATGAGATAAATTTGAAAGAAAACTCCAGAAAACACAGCAAGGCCACCGACCTCCTCACTGTGCCTCGTCGAAACCCTAGCTTCAATTAGGGTTTCGGGACGTGAATCAGTGAACCTTCCTTTTTGGTGTTGTACTTCTTTCCTCTTTTGAATTGAACTCCGATTTCTATTCTATATAGATTAACTATTCCAAAAAAAATCTACTATTTCTAGAATAAAAATACAACTCAAAAAAATGGTCTAACAATTTTATTTCTATTAAAATCAAAACATCATAAAAAAAACTTAGACCTAATCCATAGATTTTCTCATGGATAAAATCACGTAGCCAAAAAGGCATACGGCCAAAACATTCATAAACATCACATAAAAGAAAAAGCCATGATAGTTGGTAAACCTGCAAACAAATACCATCTACAAATCCAAAAATCAAAATATATGATGCACATAAAAAAAATGATAACTATGCACGAACATATAAATTTCGAATATCTCAATTAATAAGATTAATTAATTCAAAAAAAAAAACACACAACAAGATAAAATTAGAAATGTAAATAATTATCCACCAATTGTAAACTTGTTATTTTCGAAAAATTATCAAAATAAATCTGGAAATTAATTAAAATTATCCACCAAACATATTTAAAATTTTTTGAAACACCCTAATTAAATAATATTTGGATATCTTGATATATACCAAAATTTATAAACTAACAAGTATAATTTTCAAAACACATTAATAAATAAATCTGGAAATTTAAATTTCATTTAAAATCTTCTCCAAATTAATTTATTAAAACCGAAAATTACCTATTTTTCACATTTGGAAATTTTGTCATAAAAAAAAAAAAATCTATTCCAAACAAAATAGTGTAGGTTTTGAAAATGTCAAGAAAAAAAAACAGGAAATTTTAAACCACATTAAAATTACCAAATCTTTAATTCTATTTTCAAACCTAAGTTGATTAGAACTAGGTAATTTTTAATATACATAAAAAATTATCTATTCCTTTTCTAATCCCCAAATTTTCGATACACACTAAGAATCAAATCTGAAGTTTTGATGAAAAACAAAAAAAAACTATTAAATTTTTATTCTATAGTGCCGAAAATTAATACACAAAATTAGGGAACCTTTAATCTTCAATTTTCGAAAAAATAAAGATTAATCATTTGAGCATGTATCAAAATAAAATCTGGAAATTTTGAGAACATCAAAAAACTATTCCAAGACTAAAATAATCATGATCGAAAAACATTTAGATTTTTACAAATTTGAATTTTCAAAAAAAATTGAAATCACATGTGAATTTAAATCTAAAACTCATGAAAATTCATGGTCCAATAAATCTGAAAATTTTAAACACATAAAATTAATCTACATATTTATTCATGAATTTCAAATTTATCAGGAAATTATATCAAGAACAGTGCCAAACCCGCTCTGATTCCAATTGTTGGGGTTTTTTCGAATAGAACCCCGCAGGATCTATTGGATGTTCAAATCAAAATCATGTGTTCATGCAAATCATATATTTTATGTTCATATGAATATAAACACATGTCTATAACATTAACATTCAAGTCACATTCGAATCTAAAGAAGCGGAATACATAGAAACGAAAAGACTGACAAACAATTGACGGTTTGAGGACAAGATCAAAGGTCTGATCTTGTTGCTGAATGAAATGAAATTGGAGCCTCCTTTTTCTTCACAAAAACAACAACAATAGCTTGAGAAATTCAACTCCAAGATCTTCTATTGTATTCCCGGACTGCGTATCAGAAATAGAGTGGGCTATTTTCAACTGATAGAGTTGTGGATTCTCTGGAAAATAAGAGAAAAGAGATGAAGAGGGGCTGTTGTGTTCTCTTACCCTAGTTTTCGTTCCCCTATCCTTAAAAATAAGGAGATGGCCGAAAATTAGGTCTCCAAACCCTAATGGGTTTCGGCCCTTAATTCCAATTCTTTCTCCAGTCCACTTGCAGTCTAAATTTGGGCTACAACAGGGATCTAGAAGAATATTAAACTGGCCCACTAATTTATTTAATTTCTAATATCCAATAAACTTAGGATATAATTAAATAAATTAATTTTTACTTTTATTCCACTAAAGAAGTAAAATTGGCCTACCAATTTAATACATATTTCTTAATATGTTTTCTCCTATAGTCCATCCATTCCCCGTGTTTAAGTTTAATGTTCGTTAATTAATTATGTAAGTCTCTGACAACTATAATTAATTAACTTCTAAACCTTGAGTAGTACCACACAAGCTTTATCATGTACGGAATGAATTCCACCTGCAGGGTTTCAACATGAACTTGTGTTTCCTCAAGAGAACATCATCAACCTGGCGCACCAGGACATAGTGCTCATGTATACTGCTCGAAATATCAATCATGCACTGACATTACTCAAGATATCGAGGTTAATGATCTACGAAAATATCTCACCCATTGATATGTCAAAGTAATGAGCAATGCACTCTTATGCTTGCCAGTATCACATGAGTCTAGAACCCGAACTCTGTGGATCTTTATTCTCTCACTATCTGGGTCAGAGAAAGAGAATAATATCCTATCATGATCCATTCCTCAAATACACTTTGACAAGTGTATTAGAATAACCAGTCAGTCAAGACAAACTGACTTGTCAGATTATTCTACAGTGTATTGATGGTGTGTTCAGGACCATCTATGCCGTGAGCATTTAATACAATAATATATTCCGATGATATGATCTTACCGTGTGTCTCCCCAAACCATATCATCTACAATGTATGTATATGGAACATTTGCATAGAATAATTATATAAAATAAATTAAAATGCAAACAGTGTCTGCAAAACCATTTCATATCATCATAAATAATCAGTACAAGTATACCAAGACATGTCCTTCCAGTATACTAAACTAACAGGAACTGCGAGTAATCGATCACCTCGAATATATCAAAGGACAATTGTAACACGGGGTGATCCCCGATCAAAGGAAGAATTAGAAAATCTGATGAGCAAATGAAACCTCTATCAACTAATCCACGTTCTTTCATTTCCTTGATCTCTGCCTCAACGTTCTCATCCACCAACTCCATCTTAAGTCCGAACAAAACTCCAGGGGGCACGACATGTGTATCAATAAATTCACCCCCATGCAAAACCGGCACTATAAATCCACCATCTTCACAAAGATCAAGAAGGCTCGAGTTTCCAACATCCTCCGAGCACTTCAACGACAACACCCCCACACTCTTATCCATAGCGTCATCAAGAATCGCAAGAGGAGCGATCTTAACCAGATCCTCAATCTCAGCTTCGTTACAAATCTCTTTCGAACAAATATTCAAGGTAGTCTCTACCACATCAAATATCGACACCTCATCAAAATGAGGTCGGTTTATCTCATCTCAAGTTTCATGAACAGTTATAGGTAAAATGGGTATGGTGTGATGGTTGGGATGGGACAAGGGATAATAATCATAGGATTGAAAGAATAGGATTTGCAAGGAGCACTCGGATCATTATATCTCAAACCGTGATATGTGGTTGGGGGAACATACTGCTCGATACTCGGATCATAAGAATTTGATGTAAGGAGAGGAAACGGGGCGTAGCTCGAAGAATAGGAATCGGGTGGAGCATACGAATCATATCCCATGTATAAAGGCGAGGCGGAGGGAGTGTTTGAAGGTTCCAAACCCGGATTATAAAAATTTCCGTTAACGGTCGGTCAATAGGAACTTCGTGGTGGGGTGTTAGGGCCAAAACTAGGATCGTAGTGATAAAGTGAAGCATATAGATCATTAAGGCTTGAACTGTAAGAAATTTATTGTGGGGCCCATTCAGATGAGTAGAACGGCCCCATGAACTTATCCACTACTTCCTCCTGTGTTTTTAAGGAATCAGGCTCTAGATTTGTTAACCATGTACTCGCCCGATCCTTGAACGTGAACATGAAAAGCCGCATCTTCAATTAATCTCTCGTAAGGCTGAAAAGGGGAAATGTGCCTATTATAGCCCCGTACTCTCTAATGAAGTTGAGCGGGTCCTCACTTGGGAGCCCATGAAAAACCGGAGGATGCTCTAAGTAGAACTCGTCAGGATTTTACTTCCGCACGGGGCACAACGGAATAGCCGGTCGAAATCCAAACCAATCGGACATTAGGCAAGGCATCTCGTTTTTTTTCTTTTTTTTTATATTTTTTGTGGAGTCTCGAGTCTTGGTCATTGAGGTACCTTGAATACACAACACTCAACAAACATGATTAAATGTACCAGAAAGAACAAAAATAAATAAAAATGAAAATCACCAACGAACACTAACATAAACAAGCAAATAAGAACACGAACAAAAGTCACCTAGAGCAAACACTAAAAATCGCGACCTTTAGCCTTCCCCGGCAATGGCGCTAGATTTTGAATCGAACTTTTTACACCTACGTTTTATTAAAAATAAAAAGCTCATCCGCAAGAGAACGGAGCATCTGTTGATGGTAAGTTGGACTCGAGTCGAATCTTAAGGAAGATTAATTCGGAAGTTATTTCGGTGTTTGATTTTACGAATAAGAAATGTAGAAAAAGACTAAACTAAACACATGATCCAATTTTAGTTTGAGAAGTTGTAACATCTACGATGATGAATTAAACTGCCAGCAATAAAATCAAAAGTCTTGAAATGATTAAGAAAGCGAGGGTTCTAGTGAGCTAGAATCATCTCCACGATCACTTAGGAATTTCATCGAGCACCTTACCTACGAGTCAGGGTTGTCAATCTCGACTCGTCGATTAAGTATCGAATCATCCCAATAGATGGTTCTAAATGACTCTAGGCACTAGACCGTTAAATTCTAACCGACAACCATTAACGTATTCTATAACATAATTTCAATGTAAGCACGACACAATCAAATAAGAAAAACTTGGAACGAGCATCAATGTAATTTTGACATACAATTACTATAATAAGCATAAGATTAAAAGCATGAATGTTCCTAAGCATTGAAACAACTAACATTACGAAAACCCATGACTAACTACTAAAGCAAATAAGGTATTCAAATTACAAAAGCGAGAAAGTAAACTACGAACTACGAACTAATATATCTAACATATAAAATCTGAGAAACTAATCTAACATCTAAGATCTAAGAAACTAAAGTTTAAACACTAAAAATTAGAATGGAGATGAAGAACAAACGAGGAAATGAAGACTTGAACTTGCGATCTTCAACTCTTCAACTCGAATCTTGCATACGGTTGAAAGAGGGAAAGAAATGAGGGAATTCTGTGTTGTTCGAACCTTCCCCCCAAGTCCAGCACATGTTTTCTGAAGAAAATTACGGGTTTATATAAGTTTTCCTGAAAATAACTGCTGAAACCGTCGGAGCGTTGATCGATGAGAGCCATACGTCGGCGTCGACACAAAGCAGGGTGCTGCGTCGACTAGGCAGTGCGTCGATCTACGCAAGCAAGGATCTACACTACTACAATTTTGCGTCGACCTAGCGTCGAAAAATGGTCGATCGACACGGGCGTCAGGTGCGGTTGGTACATGTTGATGAGCATGGCGTTGATCGACGCCCCTTGGATCAACGCAATAGAGAGTTTGCATCGACACAGCGTCGATCGCCGCTAGCGCTGGTTGCGGGCGCCTGCAGAACTTCGGCACGTCGCTCGTCCAATTTTCTTCGTTTCGAAGCTGAAATAAAAAATTAAACATAATTAGACGGTAACTTACGAAATAAGAGAGAAAAAAAATTAAACGGGAAAAGAAACGCAAAAAACCAAACCGAAGAGAAACGAGAAGAAAATAAACCTTAAACCCGTAAAAACATGCAAAACACAATGCAAAAACACACGAAAAACACATACATATATGTACAAATCAACTCCCCCACACTTAGCTTTTTGCTTGTCCTTAAGCAAAATCAAATCAAGACGTAGACAAGGAAAAGCTAACTACCTGACGACCTACTCACTAATGCATTCCAATTATTCAAGAAGTTAATGCATTAGATTGACTGAAAACTCAACTAAAAGGACGACACGATAACATTAAAATAAGAGGTTTAGACTAACTCCTGAACACCTAAAAGTAGTGAATTGAACTCCATGTACGTCCTCCATCAATGCCTCAGTCAAAGTCTATCCATGAACAAACTGCCAAGTCATCACTCGACTAGCCCAGTCATCTATACACCTCCTTCATAATACAATCTAAGAATAAAAAAGAAAATATGAACTTAACTTGTACAAGAATTTCTCTTCTTGTACTTATATTTTTATTTTTATTTTTATTCTTTTTCTTTTCTTTTTATTTTTATTTTTCTCTTTTTTTTTTTGAGTACCCATAGAGATGAGGTACTAAATGAGAATAATTTACATAAATCGAAAACGAGAGTTCATTGACTCTGATCTTACGTTGCTAAGTGCAACTGATAACATTCTTCAATTTCGCACATGGAGTTTTAACGTCTCCAAAAATAAAAAAGAAAAATTACATAAAGTCGTATAGAGGATATTGAAAAACAGGGCTAGTGGAGAGTATTTGACTCTTTGGAACGAAACAAAAATAGAACAGGGGACAATATACTTCAGAAATTCTATACACTTCATTCCCCACAATTACACTATTGCTCGATCAAAAGTCTAAATACCCTAACCAAAGCATCCAACCACGTCACTTCGTCAAGGTTCCAGTCAGTATAAATACACACGACTCAAATCAACCACACGCAAGCATACTAACAATTACTAACCAAGGACAAACCCCCCCAACTTAAACCATACAATGTCCACACTGTATAATACGAGAAATTACGATTGGTATGGTAAAAGGTAAGAGAAAGAGAGAGACGTCCCTGAAATTGCGCTAGTGGTGATGAGTCGAGCATCTAAAAATGTTCAACGGTCTTCAAAATCAAAGGGAACCTGAAAACAAAACGAAACAAAAACACAGAAAAACAAACAAAGTTAAAAGTCTTGGGTTGCCTCCTAAGAAGCACTTGTTTAACATCAAAAGCTCGATGAATTCAACGAGCATTGTCATCCTAGATCCAAAATGAAATGACGATCGTGCCACGCCTTAGTGTTCTCCAAGAGCAAGAACTGGCGATGATAATCACCAAGGCGGGCACAAAAAGCACGTCTCGAGATGCGAGAGGTGAACACTCAAACTAGATTCGGAGGTCGTAACTGCGAGTAATCGATCACCTCGAATATATCAAAGGACAATTGTAGCACGGGGTGATCCCCGATGAAAGAAAGAATTAGAAAATCTGATGAGCAAATGAAACTTCTATCAACTAAACCACGCTCTTTCGTTTCCTTGACCTCTGCCTCAACGTTCTCGTCCACCACCTCCATCTTAAGTCCGAACAAAACTCCAGGGGGCACGACATGCGGTTCAATAAATTCACCCTCCTGCAAAACCGGCACTATAACTCCACCATCTTCACAAAGAGCAAGTAAGCTCGAATTTCCAACATCCTCCGAGCACTTCAGTGGCAACACCCCCACACTCTTATCCATAGCGTCATCAAAAATCGCAAGAGGAGCGATCTTCACCAACTCCTCAATCTCAGCCTCCTTACAAACCTCTTCCGAACAAATATTCAAGGTAGGCTCTACCACATCAAATATTGGCACCTCATCAAAATGAGGTCGGTTTATCTCATCTCGAGTTTCATGAACAGTTATAGGTAAAATGGGTATGGTGTGATGGTTGGGATTTGGATTGTTACATGAATGAGACAAGGGATAATAATCATAGATCGAATTATAAGAATATGACTTGAAAGGAGCACACGGATCATTATAGCTCAAACCGTGATATGTGGTTGGGGGAACATACTGCTCGAAACTCGGATCATAAGAATTTGATGTAAGGAGAGGAAACGGGGCATAGCTCGAAGAATAGGAATCGGGTGGAGTATACGAATTATATCCTGTTTATAAAGGTGAGGCGGAGGGAGTGTTTGAATGTTCCAAACCTGGATTATAAAAAGTTTCGTTAACGGTCGAGCAATATGAACTTTGTGGTGGGCTGTTAGGGCCAAAACTAGGATCGTAGTGATGAAGTGAAGCATATAGATCATTAAGGCTTGAATTATAAGAAATTGAATGTGGGGCCCATTCAGATGAGTAGAACGACCCCATGAACTGATCCACTACTTCCTCCCACGTTTTCAAGGAATCAGACTCTAGATTTGTCAACCTACTCGCCCGATCCTTGAACGCGAACATGAAAAGCCGCACCTTCAATTAATCTCTCATAATTCTGAAAAGAGAAATTGTGCATGTTATAGCCTCGTACTCTCTGATGAAGTTGAGCGGGTCCTCACTCGGGAGATCATGAAAAACTTGAGGTTTCACTCGGGTCAGGATTGTACTGCCGAATCTTGGGGCGCAACGTAATAGTCGGTCGAAATCCACACCAATCGGACGTTGGGCAAGGCATCTCGTTTTTTTTTCTTTTTTTATATGGTTTGTGGAGTCTCAGGCCTTGGTCATTGAGGTACCTTGAATACACAACACTCAACAAACGATATTAAACGTACCAGAAAGAACAAAAACAAACAAAAACAAAAATCACCAACGAACACTAATACAAACAAGCAAATAAGAACACGAACAAAAGTCACCTAGAGCAAACACCAAAAATCGCGACCTTTAGCCTTCCTTGGCAACGACGCCAGATTTTGAGTCAGGGTTGTCAATCCCGGTTCTTCGATTAAGCGTCGAATCATCCAAATAGATGGTTCTAAATGAATCTAGGCACTAGACCGTTAAATTCTAGCTTTCAACCATTAACGTATTCTATAACATAATTTAAACGTAAGCACGACACAATCAAATAAGAAAAACTTGGAACGGGCATCAATGTAATTTTGACGTACAATTACTCTAATAAGTATAAGATTAAAAGCATGAAATTTTCTAAGCATTGAAACAACTAACATTACGAAAAGCCATGACTAACTACTAAAGAAAATACGTCATTCAAATTACAAATGCGAGAATGTAAACTACGGACTACGAACTAATATATGTAACATATAAAATCTGTGAAACTAATCTAACATCTAAATCCTTAGAAACTAAAGTTTAAACACTGAAAAGTAGAACGAAAATGAAGAACAAATGAGGAAACGAAGACTTATATAAGTTTTCCCAAAAATAACCGCTCAAACCGTCAGAGTGTAGATCGACGAGAGCAATGCATCGGCGTCGACACGAGCCAGGGTGTTGCATCAACTAGGCAGTGCATCGATCTACTCGAGCAAGGATCGATGCTACTGCAAGTTTGCATCGACCTTGTGTCAACAGATGGTCAATCGACGTGGGCGTCAGGTGCGGTTGGTACGCGTCGATGAGCACGCCCCTTGGATCGACGCAACATAGAGTTTGCGTCGACCCAACGTCGATCAACGCGGGAGCTGGTTGCGGGCACCTGTAGAACTTTGGCACGTTGCTCGTCCAGTTTCCTTCGTTTCGAAGATGAAATAGAAAATTAAGCATAATTAGACGGTAACTTACGAAATAAGAGAGTGTAAATTTGTAGGTCTATGTTTTTAAAAACAAGTATCAGCGGATGATGTTGTTTTCAATGTTAAATAACACTGAAATCAACATCAACCAGAGTTTAAATAAAATATGCAGCGAAAACTTAAACTCAAGAACACAACAATTTAAATTCAGTTCACAAGTAAAAGTACTTGTGAACTTGGGTGTACAAACCCAAAAACTATATTACTTTCTTTTTTCACGATCAATACAAAAAGATAAAGAGTAATATATGAAAACTAAAGTATCAAACATATGATACGAAATACTTTTCGCCTGGATGAAAAGATATCCTCCGTTGGTCACGCAACTTCGAAGGCCTTCTTTATCTCGGACAGTGGCTCCAAGTAGTCATCTTTCTTGTGTTCTTCCTTTCCTTGCATCGCCTTCTGCTTCATTTCTTGCATCTCAAAAATCGTGTTTTTAAGTCTTAGTATTTTCTTGTCATAAAATGACAATCCTAAAATCCTAAACTTGGTACACAAGTAAAACAAATCCTAAACATAATCTAGGAAACTAACGTAATCTAGGAAACAAAATCTAGAGTCCTAATTTATTTTGTACCCAAGAAAGGCAAACAACTAAAATAGGAATTATTGCCAAGAATAAATTCTCAACAATCTCCCCCTTTTGCCTTTATGGAGAAAATACTACGACGCGAAATAAGTTCAAGCTAAAACACTAAGATTCCCCTAAATCGGAAAACTCCCCATAAATAAAATAACCAATGTTTAACAAAACACGACCCAACATCAAAAAAAACATGAAAACCAACATTGTTTATTCACCCACTTATCAAAACAGAAAACAAGAAACTTATTGACTTCGCACCCCTCTTCGAACGACAAGGGGATGTCGAAGTTCCTTCACCCCGATCATTTCTCTTCTTCAACAGCTTCTTCATTTTATTCAAAGCCTTGTTGCAGGAACGGATCTTCTTCCTTCTGTTTCCACTAGCAAGACTCGCCAAAACTTTGGCAGCGGCATCATCTTCTGTTGCACCATCTATATCAGTATCGCCATCATCATCTCCCCCTTTTTGGACTGAAAGCAAAAGGGCCTCCATGAAGGAACCCCAAAGCGCCTGCAGCTGGGCAACCTTGTTGTCAATCAAAGCAATATGTGCACGAAGAACCTGAGTAGAAATGTTGACCATGTTAGTACCAGTGTTGGGAAAATCGGACCCAACACCACTAGCAACATCAGCTCGAAAAGGCGCCTGCCAAGGGAGATCAATAACCCTTGCACCAGATATATGTTGACCCTGCAAAGCGAACCATTTAGCCTCACCAGTAAGCGTCAAGCCTTGATTCTCAAGCACGCTAAAGATCAGGGAAGGAAAACACAAAGAGGACGCAAACTTGGTTGTGGCAAACTTAGTAATTGTGTCGAACACATGCTACCCAAGACTGAACTTAATCCCTCTCCCAAGCTTGTACGAAAACTGGGCCTAAGGCCGCGTAGGGACCCAGTTACAAATACCAACTTTGTGTATAACAGACCATGCATTCACTAAACCCCCAGACAAGAATGAAGTGACCTCATTCATGTCATCCACGGTTGAATCACAATAATATGGCTCAGTCCCAAACAACTCATCAATTAAATCAGGAGTAAAACTAAAAACCCTTCCACGCACAAAGACTTTTCCACAATTCACAGACTTAGATCAACAATGGAAGGCACCAATTTTGCATAAAAATCCAGGACTATATCGCGGACAAAAGGCATAGCGGTGGAGATAGTGGAGTACATACCTTTATGCTGAAAGAAGGCACTCATCAAGCACACTCCTGGTTTTGTACTCGTAAAACAACCCCTCGGCTTTGGCAGTCAGAAACCTCTCAGAAAATGGCTCCATGTCTTCAAGCTCAATGGTCCGAGAGGGAGTGCCAGTGGAGGAGTGGGAGTGAGCAGAGGTATCAGATGGGATCGATTCATGATCAGGAGAAGCATCATCAGAAAGGCAGAACTGGAGGAGGAGGTAGACTGGGTTTGCGGAGATGTTGGTTTCGGGGAATCAACATGAGAACCAACATTGCCCTTCTTTGCTGCCCTAGTTTTCTTCTTCTCATCCTTGTAAGCAGAAAAGATATCACGAAGAGGAACATCACAAGAGGAATCAGGAGAGAATTTGAACAGATCAGGATCAAAATCGGGTTAAGTCTCACGAACAGGAGATGGACGAGGATTATCGGCAACCGGTCTGGAGGAACGTGACACCTCTCCAGAGAAGAAATCCAGAATTGTATAAGGAGGAGAAGAATACTCTATTTCAGTAGAGCCCGGTGAACCTTTAATGGATGCCGGAGGATTTTTCTTGTCAGCCAGCTTCACAGTTTGCTTCCGGTGAGGTGTCTTCTTCTTTGTCAGGCTTGGAGCAGACGGGGACACCGGCGCCACAACCGGAGCAGTAGGAACCTACTCATCATCATCAGGGTCCTTCATCACGGTGACGTCCTCAGCGAGGTTCATATGCTCAATAGGCACATTGCGCCTTGGGCCTGCTTGGCTCTTCGGAACGGCTGACGGCACCACGCCAGGAGGAATATTGCGCAACCTCCGGGATCTCTTCAGGGTAGGTTTCCCAACTGGTCCAAATGTGTCGGTAACAAATGACAAATCAGGTGGATTGTCAATGTCTATCTCATTTCCGGGATGCCCTGGAAACACACCTGTACTTCAGGAGCGGCGTCAAGTGGCGCAGGAATAGGCACAACATCTTAAGACTCGTGCGGCGGTGAGGAGATCGGCGATGTTTTAATCGGTGGTGGGTTTGTAGGAGAACCACCACCCACTTCGGCGTGAATGTCTAGACCACCAATTTTCGGAAAATCCACTGGAACCTATTCGCCGGAACAGCGCACGCCTGCCGTCAAATCAGGAACATTTGATGAAGAAGAAGGGTTTGACATCTTGAGAAATTCAATAGAACACACGAGCAACAATAAAATCGAAGAAGACGGAGAAGTATGTTAGAGTTGGAGAGTTTTAATTTCAGAGGATTTATGGAAAAGTGGGGCGAACGGTAAGAAAATCATATTTTTAAGCATGCCAAAAAGTGACCGTTGCCAAGGAGAGAGAAAAGTGAAAAATAAAAGGAAATAACCCTTATTTACCTACCAATGGATTTTAGGCCTAAAGCTGATTTTCTTTCCTTCATAAAACAAACACCACTCCCCCTTAATTAGGAAACATGATCTCAATCCTCTTAACCATTATCTCATAAATTTTAATATTAAAATTGCACGTCTCTACTTACAAAATCAATCGAAAAATAGAGCTGAATTAATTGAACCATCACCACAGTAGAAATAATCATTTGCAAGATGAAATCTCACTCTCCAAATTAATCTCTTACCTGTCCAGCCGTCCGATTACAACTCCACTGAAACACTTGGTTAGAAAGATTCAAAACATGATTAAGAGAATTCAAGATAGATACAAACACAAGCAACAGAACGCACAGCAAGAAGGCATCTTCTCAAATTATGAATATCCTAATTGATGCCTAAAAAGATGACCTAAAAAGATTAAAGACATTCACTTTATAGTTTTAGTACCTTGATCAGTGTTGCTTTTCATAACTGATGACATTATAACCAACATTGCCTTTGGTGAAGTCAATGAAAACAGACCCCTTAACCCAAGTTAATAACTACGTCAAAATCACTCAAGTAGGTGAAATTTAAAGATTGGATCATGTTTAATCAAGATTTTATTCATCCTTTTAGAGATTAGAAGAGAAATAGCATATCTTCAGCAATTGATGTTAACACCTCTTGCTTTTGGACCTGGGAGAAAACCTGTTTCTACGGGAAAGTTTCAAAATCACCTAATTGAAGAGGTTAGTCTTTTTGCCATCAGTTTTATTACAATACATGACCTTTTTATACTTTTCACCATACTCAATGCATTTAGATTATGTATGAAAAATAAAATAAAAATGCATGCAAAATTATACAGATGTTGTGACTGATGTTAGTTTGGAGTGTCACAACATCAAACCAGCATTGACTTAAACAATGCACATACCGTGATCTCTTCTCAAATGAGAGAAGGTCTCTAAATCTAATCCCGTTGTGAAGATGTCAGCAAGTTGATTGTCTGTTCCTATATGCTCAAGGGTAACTATCTTCCTCTTAACCATGTCTCGAGTAAAGTGGTACTTTATGTCAATGTGTTTTATTCGAGAATGTTGGACTGGATTTTTCGAGATGTCAATGGCGCTGGAATTATCACAAAGCACAGTCAGTATTCTACTGTGTAGACCGTAGTCTTCTATCATTTGATTCATCCACAACAATTGTGTACACACACTTCCAGCTGCATTATACTCGGCTTCAGTGTAGAAAGAGAAATATAATTTTGTTTTTTTCTATATCACGAGATTAGATTATTACCCAAGAAAAAACATCCCCCTATAGTACTCTTTCTATCCACAACATCCCCATCCCAGTTTGAGTCAGTATACCCCATAAGTTCAGTATCAATTTCTTTAGAATACCAAACACCTAATTCAGTTGTGCCAGCAATATATCTTATGATTCTTTTAACAGTTTTTAGGTGTGACTCTTTTGGATTCGATTGATATCTAGCACATAGACACACACTATACATAATATCTGGCCTACTTACTGTTAAATACAAAAGAATCCCTATCATGCTTTTGTACATGGTGTTATCAACACCTTTACCAACATAATCTCTTGTCAGTTTTACAGTTTTTCCCAGTGGTGTTTTCTTATGCGTTTCACTTTCTAATCCTAATTTCTTAACTATATTCTTAGCATATTTGGACTGAGAAAGGAAAATACCATCATCCAGCTGTTTGATTTGCAAACCAAGAAAGTAAGAGAAATTACCTTCCATGCTCATCTCAAATGTGTCAGTCATTCGAGTTATAACTCATTTACCATCTGCTCATTAGTAGATCCAAAAATAATATCGTCTACATAACTCTGGACAATCAAAATGTGCCTATTTAATTTAAGGAGAAATAAGATTTTGTCAACTTCCCCTCGTCTAAAATTCAAATAGATCAAGTGTTGAGTCAACTTTTCATACCAATCTCTAGGAGCTTGTTTTAAACCATATAAAGCCTTTTCAGTTTTAAAACAAAGTTTAGTTTTTGAGGATCTACAAATCCTTTAGGTTTCTCAACATACACTTCTTCACTTAAAAATCCATTTAGAAAAGCACTCTTTATGTCCATTTGATGTAGAGATATTTTCATATGACAAGCAACAACAAGTAAAAGTCTTACCGACCCATGCGAGCAACGGGGGTAAAAGTCTCATCAAAGTTGATGCCTTCAATTTGAGTATACCCTTGTGTAACCAATCGAACTTTATTCCTTATAATGTTGCCTGCCTCATTCGTTTTGTTCTTGGAGATCCACTTTGTTCCTGTCACATGAGAGTTTTATGGATGAGGAGCTAAATCCCACACATCGTTCTTGGCAAATTGATCTAACTCCTCTTGCATAGCCTTTATCTAGAATTCGTCTTTGAGAGAATCCTCCACACGCTTGGGCTCTGTTTTAGAAAGTTACAAAGACTCTCGAATCTCAGAACAATCAGTAGACAAACAGACATACCTAACCATTTCTTTGAAATTTATATGACGCATTCTTGTACTCCTTTCATCTAAGTCACCAATGATTTGGCTCGTGGGATGGTTTCTCTGAATTCTTGATGGTATATCCCTCTGGTTTAAGCCGATGGGGTTAATCGGATCTTCCTCTTCTGGTTTAGAATCTGATTCTGTGGTAGCTTGAGGGGATGTTGGGTTTGATGTTGTGTTTTCAGAACCAACACCGATACCAACATCACTAGTTTCTCTGGTTTCATCACCTGCATATTCGTTTTCAGTACCTGCACTATCGTCTACAGCAACCGTGACATTATCTTGAGGATTTTTATCATAGACCAAATCATTGTCCTCGGTAGGTTTAACTCCACTCGTCAAATCATCGAACTTGACATTAACTGACTCAAACATACTACGTGTTCTTAGATTAAATAACCTATATGCATGACCATTTTGGGAATATCCCATAAAAATGCATTTGTCACTTTTTGAGTCCAGATTAGCAAGATGATTTCTATCATTGAGCACATAGCAAATACATAAAAAAATGTGAAAATAGCTCAAGTTCGTTTTTTTACCCAACGACAATAGAGTGTGACACATGACCCTACTCTACAATATACCCTATTTATTATATGACATGCAGTATTCATAGCTTCAGCCTAAAAAGGTTTTTTAATGCCATTAGAAATGAGCATAGTTCTAGTAATCTCAGCCAGAGATCTATTTTTACGTTCAGCCTATGCCATTTTGTTGGGGAGTGATTTGTGATGAAAACTCGTGACTTATACCTTCCTTTGAATAGTAGTTAGAAAAAGATGCATTCTCAAATTATTTTTCATGATCAGTTCTAATCCTACCAATATTCACACCAAATCTCACACATAACCTTTTTGCAAGTATTTTAAATACTTCAAATGTCTCAGATTTTTCTTTTAAAACTCTACCCAGGTAAAATGAGAAAGAGCATCAACAATGAATAGAACATACCTTTTACCACCAAGGCTCTCAACCTCAAGTGGTCCCATAAGGTCCATATGAAGGAGTTCGAAACAAATGAGGTAGTGAGACTCTGTACTATAGGATGTGGCACTCTGACCTGTTTTCCTTGTTGGCACGCCTCGTAAACAGGGATGATCGTGGTGTTGATATTAGGAAGCCTATTCAGAGCTTCCTCTTTGGTTAACCTGTCCATCATCTTGTAGTTGACATGACCGAGTTTTTGATGCCACAGCTCAGCATCACTCAATTGAGACAATTTGAAAAAAGCATCACTCATGATTTGGTAGTCGTTATCTAAAGTTCTTTGACAAGCGAGGATGCAGACTCCATTCTCCTCGTATACTTCACATTTTTCACGACTGAATTTGACACTGAAACAACCGTCATAGAGTTGACTTATATTTATCAAGTTTGTAGTAAGTCCTTCAACCAGCAACACATTTTCCAATGTTACAATCCCTGGAACATGAAGAGTTCCTTGGCCAATGATTTGGCCATTTGCGCCTCCACCGTACTTTTTCACCTTGAAATCTGACAATATTAGAAAGTAGGTCTTCTGATCCGGTCATGTGCTTGGAGCATCCACTGTCGAAATACCAGGCTCCAGGGATGTGGGATTTCAGGGAGGTACAAATCATATTGCACTTGATGTCATTTTTCTTGACCCAAACCTTTTTGAACTTGGTGTTGGTAACATGGGAACCAACATGGGATTCAGCAGCAACCCTTGTTCTCTGAAAATGTCTTCTCTCGCCGGTAATCTTCCAGCAGAAAGGTCGAATGTGACCTAGTTCACCACAATAATGACACACGATTTTTCTCCTTCTCTTCTTGTGGCGTTTGGTTAATTTTTGTTCTTGGTTTGATGCCAGTGTTGGCTGATTTGGTTTGTAGCAAATTCCATGTTTCGACATTTCTGGGAAACTCATATCTAGGATCTCGTCGAGTTTCGCCTTCCTCTTGTTAAGTTTAGTAATGGTTCCTTGAACCTTCTTCAGCTCTTTTTTCACTAGTTCTAGCTTGGCATCCTTTTTTTGGTGAGTGACGACTCCAATCGGTTAATTATATCAAGTTGATCAGCCTTTTCCTTGGTTAGCTTGTCCACCTCTTTCATAAGATCCTTGACCTTGAGTACCTGTTTTCCCCAACTAACAAACAATTTCTTATGTTCAATGCTCAGCTTCTCGTACTATTTTACATGTAATTGTTGTGTTTTTTCGCGTATTTTTAATTAGAATTTTATATTAGTTTTAGTAGATTTAGTCGTTGTTTATTTAGGTTTTTTGTTTTTTTTTTCTTGTTTTTGTTGTTCTTCATGTTTCTAGTTGATTTTATATTTAATCAGGTTAAATAATTTCAATTAATTAGAGTTTTGGTGTAATTCTTCGGTTTTGATAATTAAAATTCTCTTTTAATAGGTGGCTTAATGATTTTTAAATCAAGGTAAGGCATGGAGACCAAAACTCAAGCCCAAACTTGCCTATTTGCATGCCCAATTCAGTGC